>APFE030717210.1:12478-45220 GCA_000404065.3 Pinus taeda
GGTCCCCAAAAGCTCACTGAATCTCTGAAATGAACTGTACAACACTTGAGGAACAAAAATATCCTCTTACGTTCAGCCAAAAGAGTATACTGATGCCAAAATGTCCTGCCTTGCCAACTGTCGTCATGGTGACTTTTCGCTGCATAAGCCAAGTACTCGTCGAATCCCGACCAAGTTCTTTCTCCAGACAAATCTAAAATTGCAAGAACCAGCAATGAAACTTGCTTATATATGAGCTGAAACATTCCTCTGAACATGTGGGCTTTCCAACTGTCACGATGCCCATCCATGGCACCTCCGCTCCAGAAGAATAGTTGCCTCCCAAATGAGAAGGATTTTACAAAGATGAAACACTTCATCATTTCTCCTCTTTACAATCTTGGAGATCAAGTTAACCTTTTCCAAGTCAATATTACATTACATGCATGGTTAAAAAACAAAGTAATCAACCCTTCAAGTTAATCACACATACATGTTTTAAAATACAAGGAAATCATCATGATCCCTATGCTCATGCATATCATTCTCATGCATGCAGTTTATCTTTCAACTTTCTCTTAAGTACAATCAAAAGTACAATATCCTCGAGCACATGTACATGTACTTTCAAAGCTGAAATGAATATAACTTTTGCTGCGATAGAGTGAGTCTCATACTCATCTGTTACCTTCATGGCGAAATTTTTGCAACAACATAAAAAAACATGCATACATCCAAAGTTTGTATGTACAAAAGGAGTATGTCTTACTGTGTCAAGAAGTCCATCCACTTCTTACCAAGCCACTTCAATGGCAATTTTTGTTGCAGCAGCAGTTCTTCATGTGAATCTTCCACATTGATAATGGAATCCATAGATCCACTTGCGCCAATGTTTTTGTCCTCAAGCTGCATGTGCTTTGGACGACTTGTTGGATGCAAGATCCAACAATGAGAAACATGATGTTCCTTCTTTTGACAAAATTTGCAACTTTCAAGCACTTTCTGAGAAAGTTTTCTTTGCCTCTTCTGCTTCCTGTGTGCTTTCCTTTTCAACCAGCATCTTGAAACAATAAAACTTCCTCTTTTGCTGCATAGAATGTCCATCCTTTTTGTCTTCGAGAGACGATGAACTAGTAGAGGAGACAACTTTCCTTTTCAAACTTTCATCACTGTCCTTGTCTTGAAAATTGTTTACATTTGCATGCTCGCCATAAGCGACATGTTTACCCTCTACTTGCTGAAATGATGGCTTAAAACGATGGCAATCATCCTTAAAACAATTTTGGCATATATTCATCTGAGAACTTGGGATAAAGGTTCTTTTTAAATTTGCATCACATGCATTCAAGGATTTGAATTCTTCACCATTAAACTGTTCATATCCAAGACCAACATTCTTGGGTCGCTCCACAACTGAAATAGGATAAACCATGCCTTGTGTATGCTTGCCCAAACCTTTGCCTTCTTGATAGCCCATCTTAAACATTAATTTGGACCCTATGCCTCTGGTGTGTTTCTCAAAAGAACCAACACACTTTTCAATTGAGGAAATTGAAGACAAGTTTGAATGATTTACCTCATCCTCATGCATTTTCTTGGACAAAGCTTCTTGAGCTTGAAGGAGTTGTTTCTCCATGTCATGCAGTCTTTGGAGGATTATTTCCTTCTCATCCTTCATAGCCAACAATTGTGCATGAAACTTAACACTTTCTCCTTGATCCTCAATGAGAATCTGCACCATGTCCTTCACCTTAAGGAACTCATTCTTCATGTCATCATTGAAGAATTTTGTGAAGGAGGAACCTTCACTTGTGGAAGAAGTTGACATTATGTAAATGGTCAATTAAACAAAAGAAACTTCCAAATAAGAGTTCTCAAATCTTTCAATCAATTGAAAAGCTTTAACCAAATGCCAAACAAAAAACCCTCCTTCTTCAAGCGACCATTTGCAACAAATAAAACAGTCAATCTCTTACACTGCTTTAACACCTTTTGCACAATCAAATGCTCAACTCGAGCTCTGATACCATCTGATCTAAAAATGGACTGTACTTGTTTAAGGGTGCAAGGTATCCATTTTCTATAATTGCAAATGTGAGTTATACACTTCAAGTGACCTCTAAAGAGGTGAAAACTTCCTATTTCTTATACATAGATAGACTGTAGGGGCATTCACCAGACATGTCACCTCTAAAGAGAGGATGAGTTCCAGGGGCTACTTGGCCCTCTATAGGCTCTGCCTAAAGAAATAGCAAAGTAAACAGTTAGAAGTCTTTGACATACACATACTTGAAGTTTGATGTCTTGCGGAATAAGACAAATAACTTTATGCAGCTGAATAGGTGATTATGTGTGCATGCAAGTTATGTATAATTTCTGTTTAACACTTTATATCAGTTTTGTTTAGCATATCATCTTCAGCAAATAAAGACACCAAAATGATAAAGCAGTTCACCCCTTCTGGGCTACATCTGCTGGACCAAGCCTCTCCAACTAGGCTTGTCCTCTTGTATTAAAAATCCTGCAAAGGATAATACAAGCATATGAGTGTCTCAAAAGACATATCTGACTGTAAATACAAAATCATAAGCTAGGAATTAGCTAAACATGCTCTTTCCCAAACACTAAACAGTGAAATTGTACCTCATACAGTACTTTCCCCCAATTGGCCCTAATGGCCCTTTAAACTTGCATGGAGAATTTCAAGGTGAAGATGACCTCAATTGGTTCTGAAACCTCTTCCATTAGACTCAGAAGGTCGAAAATAGTAGACATAGGCTTTTGAATCACCAAAAATGGATGAACATAGCCCCCAAACAGCCCAAGCACTGAAATGGCACTAGTGGCCCTGAAAGCTTCCCTAAAGCTAAATAGTGAGAAGAATGCCTAAACAAGAAAAACGAGCTGTAGAAATGGATTCAAAAGGCTGAAAACCTTCAGGAATGACCTTCGTTCCACATTCACTGGCTGCACAATTCCCAATGCAGCTCCCACACTGATTTGGCCCTGGTGGCTCCTGGAACTTCCACGAAGCAAAATCACCTACAAATGACCTCAGATGGCTATGAAACCTATGCCAATGGTTTCAGAAGGTCGAAGAGACCCAAAATAAAAATAAAAAAATTCGTCCAAAATGGACTTTCCTAGCCAAAGTTATGGCCATTTACTCCCAACTGCCAGTTTCCCTTGAAAAACTCCAGTTAGACTTTAGTTACGGCTAGATAAGCCCGCCAAATATGGGGCGGCCGCCAAATTTGGCTCCAACGCCAACAGATCCGCTAAACATGGCATAACCGCCGGCTAAATTTGTGCATGTGACCACGTATCAACGACCGTTTGTGTTGGCGGTTTGAACGGAGCCCATGGTTCCGGGCGGGAGGTCACGTGTATGGGGGCTGGCCCCCTTCGGGCCCCGCCCATTCAAACTCAAACCTTATAAAACGTTTCTGCCACACATTTAACAATTGTGACCCTGGTGGCACGTTGGTAAGCTGTTGGATTTGTTGAAGACAGGTTGTGGGTTCAATTCACAACTCCATCGGAATTTTAAATATATGTGCCCCCGTTGTGCTGATGTCACCTGAGCCATGTGGAGGCCTCCGGGCTTGCCACATGGCAACCTGTGATTGGCTGCCCAAATAAGAATATTCCTTAGAATATTATATGGAATATTCCAAAGAATATTCTACGGAATATTTTTTTATTTTTATTTTTATTTTTTTTGAAAATTAAAAAATTAAGGGTTATTGGGCGATTTTGTTTTTGACATAACTTTCTCATATGACAACCGTTTTTCGAACCGTTTGTGGTGCCAGAATAAGGAGGACAATCTCTATTCGGTCATTTAGGTTTGAGCTAGTTCTAAGCACTTTCATTTTTTTTTACCATTTTACGACACTTGGTCTTGAGCTCCTGATCAGCTCTTCAAGATCTTCAATCAATGAAGGTTCAAACAATTTCAAGATTTCTGCATTAACTACGTTATAGATGTGCATGTAAGTTGGAAAATCAAGTTGAAAACATTTTTTCCAATTTTCTCAAGTATCCTAAAAGGGCCATACCTTATTGGCTTCGACTTCTTACCTTCACCTTGCATTCTGTCTTTGCTGATATACAACCAGACTTGATAACCAACTTGGAAACTATGCTCAATCCGATGCTTATCATGCATTGCCTTGTAGTTGGCTTGGCTCTTTTCCAACTGTTCCTGTACTGCCTGGTGAATCTCTTGGATTTGTTCAATGAATTTGGTTGCCTTGTCCACATCACTGTGTCCTTCAACCGCTATGTCTTTACCAAAGGCAAAATCCAAGGGAGACCTTAGTGTGAAACCAAAACAGGTCTGAAAAGGAGATCTCTGTGTAGAAGAATGTTTAGCTCGGTTGTAAGCATGCTGCACATAGCATAGGTGTTCATCCCAAAGCTTGGGATGCTTGCTGCAATAACCTCTGAGCAATTGGATCACTGTCCTGTTGACCACTTCTGTTTGACCATCTGTTTGTGGATGAAAGGTTGTGCTCTTGTTTAGTCTGGTGTCCATCAATTCCCACAGACTTGACCAAAATTTCCCAACAAATCAGGAATCTCGACCAGATACAATGGAAGTGGGTAATCCAAAATGAACCTATACATGCTGAAAGAACAACTTTGCAGTTTGTTCAGCTGTAATCTGTTTGTTACAAGGCATTAAAATACACATTTTGCTGAACCTATCCATAATAACATATAGATAGTCATGACCTTTTCTAGATTTAGGTAGTCCCCCAACAAAGTCGACGGAAACACTTTCCCAAGGATGAGAAGGAACTGGTAGTGGAGTGTACAAGCCTAGTTTTCTATTGTTCGGCTTGCTTTTAGCACACATGGTACACCCTCTTACATATCTAGAAACCGTTTCATGCATTTTTGGCCAATAACAAAATCTTTGCAGTTGTTTAACTGTTTTACTTACACCAAAGTGACCTGATATTAGAGAAGTGCGTGCTTCTCAAATTATCTTTTCTCTTTCAGTTTGTGGAATGCATAACTTTCCAAAATGATACAAGAGTTGGTCCTTAACATGATAATCCAATTCTTCTACTTGTTTGCCATGACTTAAAGTTGCATATACATATTTAAAATCTATATCTTGAGAATACCGTTCAATGTAGATTTCATGCAATACTGAATTATGCTTAAGTATAGTGGATGCATTTATGATTGGTCTGGACAACATATCTACAACTTTATTGTGTATTCCCTTTTTATATCTGATGACAAGATGAAACTGTTGTAGAAAACCCATCCACCTATAGTATCTTGATTGCTGCAGCTTAGTTTGTGAGTGTAAATATTGAAGTGGATGATGATCAGTATGTATAACTGTCTCTTTTCCCATCAGGTAATGTTTCCACTTTTTCACACTTTGTACTAATGCATACAATTCTTTATCATATGTGGGATAATTAACTACTGCAGAATTAAATGTCTCAGAATGATAACATATGGATTTACCGTGCTGCATCAACACTGCTCCCATGGCATAGTCACTGGCATTAGTTTCAATCTCGAATGGTCTTTGAAGATCAAGCAATGCTAGTATTGGTGCTGTACTAATCTTTTCTTTTAAGAGGTCGAAGGCTTTCTGTTGTTTTCCTCCCCACTGAAACACCTTGTTCAATCTTGTTAAAGCATGTAAGGGAGCTGTAATCAAGGAAAAGTTAGAAATAAACTTTCTCCAATACTGTGCTGCTCCTAGGAAGCTTCTAACTTCGGTAGAAGATTTGGGTTTAGGCCAATTTACAATGGCTGCAACCTTAGAGGGATGTATCTTCAATTCACCACCCCCTACAATATGACCCGAGAAATTCAAAGATGTTTTTCCAAATTCACATTTTGATAGCTTAACATAAATATTATCTTTTTTCAATACATCTAGAGTTTGCTTTACATGTTTCAAATGTTCTTCCCATGTTTTACTAAATATAAGAATGTCATCTAAATATACAATGACAAAATCATCAATAAAAGGCCTAAGTACATAATTCATTACTATCATGAAAGTAGGAGGAGCATTAGTTAAACCAAAAGGCATAACTAACCACTCATACAATCCCTGCTTTGTCTTGAAAGCAGTTTTCCATGCATCTTGCTCTGCAACTCTGACCTAATGGTAGCCACTATGCAAGTCCAACTTGGAAAAGTAAACAACTTCTTTCAACTGATCTAATAGATCATCTATGCGAGGAAGGGGATAACGATTTTTGATCGTTATCTTATTCAGTGCTCAGTAATCAATGCACATTCTCCATGAGCCATCTTTCTTTCTCACCAATACAATTGGAGATCCACATGGTGATGTGCTAGGTCTTATGAACCCTTTCTCGAACAGCTCTTGTACCTGCTTCTTGATTTCTACATTCTCTAAAGCGGATAACCTATACATTCCTATGTTAGGCAATGGAGCATCTTGCTGCAAATTAATATCATGTACTATTTCCTTTTTGGGTGGCAGGCCTTTAGGTTCTTGAAATAGTATATCATATTCTGAAGTAACCTTTTCTAAATTAGCTCGCTATTTAGCATTACAACCATCAAATACATTGGTTTTATCAGGTTTCCTCTCCTTTACAACCATTAGTAAAATTTGTTTGCATGAATTTACAATTCTTTTCATCTGCCCTGAGTTTATGAGAGTATAATTATCCTTGAGTTTATGAGCTCTTACAATATATTCAATTCCATCTTTAACGAGCTGATACTTGTTTTCTGCCCTATAGAAAATAGCTTTTCTATCATACAAGTAAGGACTTCCTAAAACAATTCCACATATATCCAAGGGAACAATATCTAACTCAACCTCATCTACAAACGCTGACCCAAAATAAAACCTAAGTTTACATTGTCTAGTCACTTGTAGCTTTGCTTTATCACATAACCAACCTAATGGATATGGTTTCTTGTGAGGTGTGTTTAGTAATCCCAACTTCTTTACAATTGCTTCAGAAATTAAATTTACTTGTGAGCCACTATCAAACAAAGTATCAATCTTTTGATGCTTGGAAATAACTCTAATATGAAAAAATCTCATGTCTTTTCCTCTCATTTTCTTCATTATCAGTAGATTGTGCAGAATTACTAGTATATGCTTCAGAATTTTTACCTTTTATACCTGTGGCAGTGATTGTTGTTTCATCCCCTGAGTTTGACCCCAAATCCTTCTGAATAGCTGCAACAATCTTCTTCTTTTTGCCATCGTACTTCTTGGGTTTCAGATCTGGATGCAGAATCCAACAGTGTTCATCATCATGCCCATCCTTCTTGCAATGAGTGCATGAAGGTTTGGTCTTTTGTACATCATTTGCCTTCCTCTCTTTCCATTTCTGCTTTCTCTTTTCCTTATTCTTGCTTGCAGTGGGTTTTGATGATCCACCAACTTCTGGGTTCACATTCTTGCCTCTAGCCTCTATATGTGTAGCCTAAACAGATACCTCATCTATGCTAGTGGGATTAAACATAAGAATGGTGTGTTTTAAATAGCTATGTATACCACCTATATACTTCAGCAAATTTTCATGTGAGTCTAAATAAATTCCTAGAATCAAATCTCTTTTCATAAATTCTTGGGTGTAACTTTATACACTTTTCCCTTTCAATTGTCGAAGAGTTTGCCAACTCATCATGGCTTGATGCATATAAGCTAGTGGATAGAACTATTTTTTAATTGCAGAAACAAATTCACACCAGACAGAAAGGATTTTACCATGCTTCTTCATGTCAGCTTGTGTCCTACCTTCCCACCATACCAAGGCAGTGCCTCCAAGGCGTAGACTAGCCAGCTGAATCTTACTACTATCTGAATCAATGCTCTGCACACTGCAATACACATCAATCTGTCTAATCCAATTATCCAGCTTCTCTGCATTCAACTCTCCATCATATATTGGTAAATCAAATTTAACATCTAATTTAATCAAATATGTATTCTTTTTTATTTTCAGGGCTATTAGGAGGTGTGGGAAGCTTTTCTTATTTACCTTTTCCTTTAGAATGGTCATTGAGGAGAGAATCTTCTACTCCTTTATCTTGTTTGGAGTTTGATGAATCTTCATCTCTACCTTTCTTAAATTCTCTATACATTTCCTCTACCATGGCTCTCTTGGTCATGAAACTGTCCATGAACTGGGGGTCTAATTCCAAGGGACTTTCTTATGCCATTTCCCTCTTAGCATAGACTCTTCCAATTTCTGGGTTAGCTTCAACTAATTCTCCTTCTCCTAATTTAAGCTTTGATCTAGTTAACATTCAAAAAAAAAAAAAAAAATCCAGCACAAGCTTGTCTAACCTTAGCAACCTAGAGCTCTGATACCACTTGATCTGAAATTGATCTAAGATAAACAATTAAGGTATTACAGACTCATGTGCATGGATGTGCCTATGTTATTTTATGCAACAGATCAATAAGATTGTGAAATACACAGACACTGAAGCAGTTAGAGAAAACATAACAGGAAAACATGCAAACACAACAAGTTTAATAAGAAGTTCACCCAATACTCCTAGGCTATGTCTCCAGGTCCAGCATTCAGTGGTGGCCTCTCTATTATGTTTTCAAAAGCAGAGTTTTTACAATAGCGAGCTCAATTTGAGTCTCACCTAATAGCTATGAATCAACAAGACTGTACTTGGATTCCCCCAAGCCTCTGGAGTACACCGACTCTACTTACTAAAACTCGACCTCTATTGGTCAAAATAGTATGAGCCCAATCTGAGACTCATACATGACAGGCATATACAGAGGAGTTCGCTTGAACCTCTCAAGCCTTCTCCAGAGTACACAGACTCTCTGACTCTCTCTGGATCTGTCTGGCTTGATGTTGCGTTTGCTTCTGTAGGTTAGCTCGGCTCCTTCTGTTTGCTCTTATCTTTTCGTGTCTAACTAGCTCTCTGCCTGCTCTGTTTCTGCCAGTTCGTGGCTTTAAAGCCATCAACTTCTTGACTATTCATTTCCGCTTCTCGGCTTTCCGATTCCCTGCCTCTATTCGTCTGAATCCCTTCTTTCAGTGTTTACAATCACTGCATAACACTTCATAGGGAGGTGGCCACCTATTCTGTAACGGATGGGTGTGTCAAGTTCACTGGAAATGTTTGAACATTCATTATTTCTGTTTGCTACAAGATTTCCCACAAAACACGAATCTTCTGCCAATGCATTGTCCACATCGGACTTCAAATCCCATGCGATCTTGCTTTATAACCTTGTTAAATCCGGTCATCCATCATGACGTGTCTCTTCTGTTGATCTGGGCCCCCCAAATCCTACGATTGTCGCTCATATCAGGTGGTTTAGTAGCTCGATGGTTACCCGTCCAATGTGAGCGGTTTTCTCTCTCTTCCGCCGGATGCGTGGCACTCGCTGTATGGCATCAAGCAGAACTCGGTTGAAACCGTTTACCGCTCAAAGCTCTTTCGATATTCTACCGGTTTTGTGGAATCTCGCTCCGTCGAAACCAAGGCATTACTTTCCACGTTTCATAATTATTTTGGGTCCGGGCGCTCGGGGTTTCTCTTCACTGAGAGGTTTTCCCTACGATATGTGATTAGCAACTTGATAATCCACCCCCGTTTCTCGAAAATACCTCCCGTTTTGCTAATTTGTGGCAGCACGCATTACCATGGGCCGACGGTCTACGCACGTGATCCAGGGTCCTCGTTGCTCCGCGTTGATCACAAATTGCAACTATTATGAGGATATCTCTGATAAGCTTGACCTTTATAAGAACTTGAAACTTTGGCATGATTTTTGAGAGTTCATGAAAAATTAGAGAGTGTTCTAGGATGCATTTCGGATCAGAAATGGAGACTCGATTAAGACAAATCTAGGCATATAGAGGCTAGATCTAGCCTCAAAACTTGAACAACCTCTTCTAATCAATTGGATGACCTTATATAGAAAAATGAGAGTTCTAGACCCCCTCCAAGTGGAAAAACAACTAGTTTAACTTGATCGAAGGCTTGATCCTTGTTAAATTATCATCATCCCTTGAATTTAGCTTGATCATGATTTTAAAATTAAATTATACTAATTATCATAATTTGTGAACTAAGGCTCCTTTGAGGAGAGTTAATTAGAGATTTTGCTTTTGGATGCATCACATTAGGATTTATTCCCATCAATGTTTCGATCCAACTAATGTGGTTCATCATTAGGACAAAGAGATGGAGAAAATATTATCAGCGGGAGAAATTCTTATTAGGCTACAAGATCAAAACGTTGACATGAATAAATCCTAATGTGATGGATCTGAAAGCAAAATCTCTAATTATCATCATCTTAAAACTCTTTACCTGCACAATAATATTTTATGGAAAAATTTTATTTTGTATTATTTCTTATTAATATAAAACCAATTTTAAAAAGTACAAGTTTACAAGTTAACTTGTAACCTTTTTTGTTTTAATATTAATATTACTTATGTAAGAAAAGGTTAATGTACCTTAAAAAATATTTATTCGCACATCAAATTTTAAAAAAAAAAAAATTAAAAACATGACCAATAACATCAACACTAATATCAATGCAATTTATATTATTTGCATCACCTAATACATCTCACTCTTTTCACATAGAACATCGATATTGTTAGCACACTTTAATAGTGCCGAAAATATTAATGTTAGACTTTACAACTTCTTGTTTCATGTTCTAATATTAACCAGAAACTCATAATAATTTCAAAAAAAAAATGTACAACATCAAAGTTCTCACTCAATAATAGCAACAATGTTCTAGCATGCAATTGAATTTCAAAATCCAATCGCTTGAACATATACTCTATACAATAGTACAACAAGGGGAACTTTTGCAATGCAACATAGTACCTGCCTCTACAACTAATTAAACAAGGTCTGCATTTCACCCTGTGGTTTTTAACCCCATATAGAAATTACCTGCATACGAATTCTAATTCACAGGGAAAATAAAAATGCGAGAGCATAACACATAAAACACATATACACAGAGATTTCCCATTGGATCCCAAAACCGGGACTACCAGCTTGATTTTTCATTATGTTCCTTTCAATGTTACAATACATATTTATACATGCCGAAGCATCCAATACCATGGACTGAAAACCATCGCGTCCAAAACCATGGACCGAAAACCATCGCGTCCAAAAAACATGTGCAAAAATAATGCACAAAACCATAGGTGGGTCCGCCCAACCTAACATAGGGTCCAAAACCAAAATTTTCCAGGGTGTTGCCCCGGACCCCATAAAGTGGGGTTACAGGTACCCCTCAAACCCCTTGTTAAATATGTGGAAAGAATATAACATAACCCAACACACCCTGCATTTCTGTTTGCGCAAGTACTTGGTCTGCATAACCACCTTCTCACATCTTCTCCGCACACACTTCCTTTGCACAACTTCCTCCTCACATGCTTTAGGCTGGACTCCACCAACATTTTCATGGTTGTCAAGGTGTTTTGACGCATTGCCGAGATGGAGAGCATCGAGCTACCACATTCTCGGGCTGCTGGACTGACTCATTCTACAAGCACATGGGGAGGTGATTTTCTGCTAGCACATGGAGAGGTGAGGGGCATGTTTACAGAAATAATTTTGTAGATGTTTATTAAAATTTTAAATGGATTTCATGACAACTACTAATTTGGGTCTTTTATGAGTGAGAGCGTGAAGTTGGGTCAACAAAACACGTGTTCCTCTTCTCCCATGCTCGCATCAGACAATTAGGCATTTTTCCAACAACCTTGGTCCACGTGTCATGATGTATGTCAATATTTGTTAAGAGTACAAACAATTTCCTCATGTTTAGGAAGTGGTCATATCACGAGCGTCAAAATGGGGCTTAATTTGCTTGAAATTTTCCAATCCATAGTCCTTATGTTCATCAAAATTTCAAGAGCCTATTTAACTAATTAGCTGTAAAAAAATGAGCACCTAACCAATTAGCTGTAATGTTAAACAAATATGTTAATCTTATCTTGTAATATAAATATATTTTGCAGTAATGAGTTGGATTAAAATTCAGTAAAAATTTAATGAAGTATTTATCAACACATGATGTTTATCGCAAAGCGCAATTAAGCAATTCACGCCATGTGTCAAGTTTGTAATCTGAAAGTGTGCGAAAGATGGGTTGTGAAGAGGTATGCTTGGTAATCCAAAAGTGTGTGGAGGATGGGTTGTGTCGAGGATGAACCATCTTCCGCACCTTTGCACAATTAAAGCTTCCACACAATGGTTATATGTGTGGAGGTTTCTTAAAGGTGTTACAGTTTCTACTTCACGTAAAAGTAAGGACAAGCATTTGTCTAGTAACATTGCCCAATCCACGTGGTAAGAAATCCCTTCCAATGATTCACTTTAGCATAGAGGATTTCTCGGAGCTTTGTCCTCCCACGATGGCTATGGGGGAAAGGGAATCCTAGAGAGTTAATAAAGAGTTCTTGCCATCCCTTTGTGTCTTGTTTACCAAAGTTATTAAGTTATCCATAACATTGCTATTGGATATCCCTATATCACTTCCTCGCCAAGATCCTGTGCTAAATGAAATGACCCAATCACTATTGAGATCTAGATTGTATATGTCCATACTCTACACTCCATTTAAAGGTTCGTTGTTCATTGTCAAAATCAGAACACTAACAACAACAAAAACAACAAGATACTCACGGTTAAAAATAAAAGGCTAAAACATTACTTCAATATGTAATATGTAAATATATATCTCAATAGTAATAATGAGTCACCGATATTTATCCTATCATGGATAAGTCACTCATAGGAACATGTTGCTGCGAGGTTATCGAAAAGGAAATTTTTCATACATAATCTCAAGTTTCTAGTCACTCACCTGAGTGTCATCTTCTAATCCATTTTTGACTGCACCAAGTGCTTTAACGTCAAAAAATTTATTAGAACGAAGAGTTGGCATCGAATTCATAAGACATTCAGATTCATTGAAAACAATGGCGAAATGCAAGCTCAAAAGAGCTAAAATACAAAAACTTTTGCCACTATTTTCCATTGTAGCAATTTGCTAAAAATATAAATATCCCGCGCAAAACCATCCCTCACGAAGTGCATCTATCGAAAAACTAGGCCTCAATAAATCAAAATTAACATGAAGATAATCTATTGTATATATAATTAAATCCAGGAATACACACCTCAAGTTAAGTCATCTTGCCATGAATTCCATCAGAAAAACACCATATTTTTATATTCCAAATGCTGCAGTCCTCCGCACACGTGGGGTGAAAGCCATCAAATTACTTTTTATAATAATACAATAGGGAAATGATAAGGTATGATATAATTCTAATGAAACAATGGTGACAGGAGAAAACTCACAAACCATTGCTCCCTCTTTTTAGTCATTTGTTCATTACCCATCATTAGTAAGGAGCCATATGTTTTGATAGCGTGTGACTATCCCACCACACACCCAATGGAAGTGTTGAAAGAAAGGTGGCCACATGGGCCTAAGCGAAGATGAGATGGGGTGAAATAGTTTGAGATAAAAAACAAGCTGCACTTTGGGTAGAAAAGCAAGTTAGGATTTTGAGCTAATAATAGCTTTTTGCTACGACTTTACCATCCTAAGCATACCATACACCATTTATGCGATACATTGTCCTTGAGAATTCATTGAAATGACAAAGGAACACTACAAAGGAATTCTTAGTGTAGGAATCCAACTGTATTTCCAGGATGTCATTCTTAAAATCCAAGATGATGCCATTGCAACACTCTGTTTGTAACACCCTCCTCCCACATCAGCCCAAGTTACCGACCAACCATGATAAACATGCGACGAGAAGTTACTATGATTTGATTCAACCTCCTAAGTCACATTAAGGAAGTGGAACCAACGAAACACACCATACAAACCTTCAACGTCAATAACATGACTCCTAGGAACCATCCCAACCTTTCTGGTAACTAGTCCCTGGGTTCCATTGAGTTTTTAGACCACTTGATCCCCGTACGCTCGCATACTATGGGCCTAACAGCTTCAGGGAGGTTCTAGACCGTCTCATGACAAGGCATGCTAGTGTCCAAGGACTATTTTTTTCAGTGTTGTGCCAGCTTCCCCAGGATTTGAGTCACTTTTTTAGGCCCAAAACCCAGTTCACTGCCTAGAATTGAATGACACCTTCATGACAAAAAGATAACAAGGAAATAATGATGCAATTTCAAATACTTGAACAAGCCCTTAACTAGACCCCTACTAGCCATGAAAGGAACTTTGTCAAACATATCACAAATATGTAATCTGTAGGTGTAAATAACAGATAAAAGCATAAGGGTCTCATACTCAGCTGAGAATCACTGAGAAGCATTGATGCCTCAACACATTAGCTGCAGTTTCATCCATTAGGTATTAGATACATTGTCCATCCATTTACAAGTTAAAACATAATGAGAGAAATACATAGCTACTATCATAAAAAATATACATAACCAACATAATAGCAACATAAATACCAAGGAAATCACAGCCATATGATTCACATATAAACCAATATAATACTCATAGAAATACAAGGAGAAATAACCTCATATTGATGATGAAAAATCCAAAGTTGGGATTGGACTACCACGTTCCACCCAACCGTAGAATGGCTGAGCCAAATCTCTCTTTAGCCATTCACCCCCGTGCCATATTCCAAGTATGAATGTGGGATCTCATAAAACACATCAATCCAAAACCATCCAGGGATTCCAGAGGTTAACCACCTCAACCCATCAAACAGTGATTCCACCTCACAGTCGGACACCACAAAACCATCACTAGATTTGTCTCTAGCCAAGCCTTTAAGGGCTCCAAAGTGTTTGTTCCAACCAAGGATTCCAGTACTAGTAACTCAACCCATAACTGTCATCAGCCTTCCAGAGCATTTTTCCAACCAGGGTTTCCAGGATTAGTAACTCAACCCACCAAGGGATTCTAGAGCATTTATCCAACCAAGGCTTCTAGGAATAGTAACTCAACCCAAGCTGTTACAGTGCTTCCAGAGCGTTTGTCCAACCAGGGCTTCCAAGAAATAATAACTCAACCCAAGCTAAAGGAAACATTAGAACCAACCAGAAAAGAAAGAAATAAATCCACAACACCATGGCTACCTAGGAAATGGAAAGGCTAGACAAATCCATTGTGAATCTAGGCAATCCTCCATGCTAGTGATAGATCATGACCAATAATCCACATGCATATGCCATGCATGCCAAAACTAGTGAGGAGAACATACATGAAACTCACTACTTGCAAGAAAAACCCACTGTAGCTACTGATCTTGATGTCCTCTTGCACTTTCCTGCTCTTCCTTTGCCTTCTTGCTCCAAAAATCCAAGTATGACACACTCCTCCAAGAGTGCTCCAAGAAACTCTAAGTGTCCAACAATATGTGAGAGAGAGAGAATAGAAAGAGAGCTCCAAAAATAAACTAAAAAAAATCTGTGAAATGATCCTCATAAGCCATTTTAATAATGAGGCCTCTATTTTCTTCATTTTACATTATTTTCCTTCATTTTCCTCACATGCAACCTGTGACCTTTCACCTCCTTTTTCTCCTAATTTCCATTATTTTCATAAATAAATGTGCCAAAAATGCCATTTTTCCTTTCCAAAGCCTTAGCCATTGACTCTGCCAATTTCCTTAGCCATATTAACCGAAATGAACACCCACACTAGGATGTCTTGACCAACATTCAACTTGGAATAAGTGTCCCATCAACCGTGGTTATTATTTTTCCTTTATTACTTTTATTACATGATATTTTCACCAAGGTTGTTAAGGAACCCTCCCCCTTGGGGGAACACAATCCTCGGTGTTCAAAAACACCTATAACCACAAGATTGTTGTGAGAAAAACACATTGCCCATAGAGCTTTATAACTTAACACGTTGCAGTATTTACAATCATCACCCTATTGAGAAGAAAACCAACATGACAACATAAAAAATATAACATCATAATGACATGGCACCCATACCACTTATTGGAGCTTTATAACATAGATAATGGTGGTATTTACATCCATATACATATGTACATATACCAAACATCACCAAAACATATATCAAAAACATATACCAAAGACATATACCAAAACACCATACAAAAATTGCTTTGCCTCAACTGACAAACAATGAAGGATACACAGCCTGCATCTGATCCACCATCTCCCATGTAGCTTCATCGGGCCCAAAGTGCTTCCATTACACTTTAACCTGCTCGATTTCTTGTTTCTAGAGGATGAGCATCTTTCTATGCAAAATGCAGTGCGGTTCCAGCTGGATTTCCCCTTCTGGTTCTACTTGCAATACAGACCAATAAATCACATGATAAACATATTTAACATACTTATTAAGTAATGACACATGGAAAACATCATGGAATTTCACTGTCAAAAGCAGTGTGAGTCAATAGGCTACTGACCCAATCCTCTCAATAATACCAAAGGGTCCACAAAACCGTGGTGCCAGTTTGGCACATGATCTGATTTGTTGTTGAATGTTAGTTTTGTTGTGCTAATTTCAACTTCAGAATTAAAAACAATTGCTTGTCATTTGCTTCATGTGCATAGGTTTCCCTTAAGGTGTTTGTGAATGTAACAGGTAAATTTGTCAAGTTTTTATGTTAAATTCATGAGAAAAATAGTACGTAAATGAAATGTTGAACAACAACAAACAAATGTACAACAAACCATCAAAATGAACACTTAACACAGTTTTTTGATGAAGGAGTTCACCCCTCTTGGGCTACATCTCCTTGGTCCCTCCTCTATATTAGCTCAAAATGGAAAAAAGTGTTGTTTACAATGCTCTATTGCTCTTGAAACCTGCTTCAATGTGCTCAAAACATCAAAATCATCTAGGAATGACCTTTTCTGACCCCAAATTGGTCGAAGATTGCAAAAGTTATGGCCAAAATAGTTTCTCCTAAGAATTCTCCACTAAAACTGGAGGAACTCCTAACTCCACCAATTTTTGAGTTAGCACTGGATTTAGGGGCTCTGCCAAAATTTCTGCCAACTTAACTGCGCTTAATTATCGGATAAACTTGGATTAATTAGGGGTTAATCTGCAGTTAGCACTAATCACGCGCGGTTATGATTAGTCATTGGATGGTGGTTAAGCAGTAGTGGTCACATGGGAAGGGGCTTACCCATGGGGCTAGCCCTCTCCTCCCCCAACTGTCAATGGCTTAAATGTTAAATAGAACTTGTGACCATTGAATGTTAAGTCACATGGTCGTGGTGTGTGGTATGTTGTGGAGCTTGTGTGGGAAAGGTTGCGAGTTCGACTCTGTCCACCTACCCATAAAATTTTATAATGTGCCAATGTTGCCAGGCCTTTGGGGAGGGACACATGGCGGCCTTCGGGATTGCCACATCTATCCTTTTCATTGGTCCTTCTCCAATCCAATAATACCAAGCCAACTCACATGCATACCAACCAAATTGCACCACTTGGAGAGACCTTACTAGCCATTGACCAACCATTTGACCTGCCCAGTCACCTGCCACGTCAGCAGTACAGACTACTGAACGTACAATGAATGTACATTTTTTTGCAAGATTCCTCTATTTGGCAAAGTGGAAATAACGCAATATCTTCCTCATACGAGCTCTGTTTTGAGTGAAACAAGTTGAGTTGGGATCGTATCACTGAGACGAATGTGGTCATTTAGGTTTTGAGAGATTATGAACACTTTGATTTTTGAGCTAAATATTGATCACCTGATCATTCCTCCCCATTGGAAGCCTTTTGGACCCCAAAAGATACTATCAATTGTTTAGAAAGTGAGGGTACAACTCCCTCACCTTCTCAATCTGCATCCATTTGGCCTTAGAAGGATTTTGTTCCTTGAGTCCTTCTCGAAGGTATTCAACATTCCCTCTTTTTGAAGTTCTGGTTCTTCTGTCAAGTATGAGATCTTGTTGTATTTCATCAAGATATTCTGGCGAGAAAGCATCTATTGATGGCAACTGAACATGCTCTCCTTGATCATCAATCAAAGGAGGCTCAAACAATCTCAAATCCTCAACATTAACAACAGAGTATATTTGCATATAAGGAGGCAATTCCAGCTTAAATGCATTGTTACCAATCTTTTCCAGAATTTTAAAAGGACCATAATGGATTGGCTTCAACTTTTTACCTTCCCCTTGAAGCCTCTCATTGCTAATATATAACCAAACTTCTTCATCAACTTGAAATTTATGATCGACACAGTGTTTTCCATGCCTTGCCTTGTAGCTGCTTTGACCTTTTTCAAGCTATTTTTGCACTATGTGATGTATCAACTGAATTTACTCAACGAACTTCCTTGCCTTATCGATGTCACTATGACCATCGATGGTGACATATTTATCAAAGATGAAGTCCAATGGTGATCTTGTCAAGTACACAAAACATGCCTCAAATTGTGAAGTGTTTGTGGGAGAATGCTTTGCCTTGTTGTATGCATGTTGTATGTAATGCAATGGTTCATCCCAGAACTTGGGATGTTTGCTGCAATATCCTCAAAGAAGATGAATGACTATCCCGTTGACCACCTCGATTTGTCCATCTGTTTGCAGATGAAAGGTTATACTCTTCTTCAACTTAGTGTCCATCATGTCCCACAAATTTGACCAAAAATTCCCAACAAATCAAGAATCTCAATCACTTACAGTGGAAGTAGGAAGACCAAAATGAACCCAAATATTTTGAAAGAAAAGACTAGTTATTTTTTCAACTGTAATTTTCTTTTTACATGGCGTTAGAATACACATCTTGCTGACCCTGTCTACAACTACATACAAGTAATCATGACCTTTCCTTGACAATGGAAGACCTCCTACAAAATCCATTGAGATACTCTCCCATGGACTTGAAGGTACTATAGGTGGAGTGTACAATCCCAGTTTCCTATTGCTAGGATTACTTGTTGCACACAAAGAACATCCACTAATGAAATGAAATACATTATCAAACATGTGTGGCCAATAACAATACCTTTGGAGATTCGCTACTGTCTTGTCTACACCAAAATGTCTAGCAATCAATGAAGTGTGTGCCTCCCTTATGATATTGTTTCTTTCTCCCTGTGGAATACATAACTTGCCCAAGTGTGCCTCAAGCTTGCATACACATCTTGAAAGTCATTATCATATGCATATTGCTCAATGTAACTTTCATGTAAAACAAAATTGTGCTTGAGTATAATAGATGAATTTACAATAGGCCTAGAAAGCATATCAACAACCTTATTGTAGATTCCCTTTTTGTATTTGATAACCAAATGAAACTGTTATAGAAAACCCATCCATCTGAAGTGTCGTGATTGCTGCAACTTTGACTGTGACTATAAGTACTGCAATGGTTGATGGTCGGTATGGATAATGGTCTCCTTCCCCATCAAGTAGTGTTTCCATTTTTTAACACTTTGTACCAATGCGTAAAGTTCTTTGTCATAAGTGGGAGAGTTCGTCACAACACCATTAAACATTTCAGAATGAAATGAAATGGGCTTACCATGCTACATAAGAATTGCTCCCATGGCGTAATCGTTAGCATCTGTTTGAATCTGAAATGGTTGTCTGAGATCCGGAAGAGCCAGTACTAGTGTTGAAATAATCTTTTGTTTTAAAGCATCAAATGCTTTTTGTTGTACATCTCCCCAATGGAAGACTATCTTGACACTATTCAATGCATGTAGTGGCACTGCAATGGAAGAAAAATTAGCAAAAAATTTCCTCCAATATTGTGCTACCCTAAGAAATATTCTTACCTCTGAAACTGTTTTGGGCTTGGGCCAATTCACAATGACCTCAACTCACCTCCTCCAACAATGTGTCCCAAATACACTAAATAAGTCTTGCCAAATTCACACTTTGACATCTTTAAATACAACTGTTTTTTTTCTCAAGACAACAAGTACTTTGTTCACGTGCATGACATGTTCATCTTTGGATTTGCTGAATATGAGAATATCATCTAAGTAAACAATGACAAAATTATCTAGAAATGGTCTCAATACATTATTCATAACTCTCATGAAGGTAGTTGGAGCATTTGTAAGACCGAAAGGCATAACAAGCCACTCAAACAATCCTTGTTTAGTTTTAAATGCAATTTTCCAAATGTCCTCTTCAACTATTCTAACTTGATCATAACCACTTCATAAGTCTAACTCAGTGAAATACTTTGCATACCTCAATTTAGCAAGCAAATCATCAATTCTTGGGAGTGGATAATGATTCTTTACTGTTATCTTATTCAATGCACAAAATCCACACACATTCGCCAAGTCTCGTCCTTCTTTGGCACCAAGACAATTGGTGAAAAACATGGTGAAGTAGATGGGCATATGATACCTTTGTTAAATAATTCTTGAATTTGCTTCTTGATTTCCATGCTCTCCATGATTGACATGTGATACATGCCAATGTTTGGAAGTGGAACATCCTATTGCAGTTGTATCTCATGCTGAATTCCCCTCTTGGGAGGTAACCCCTTTGGTTCCTGAAACATCTTGCCATGCTTGCTTACCACATCAAGCAAATCAGATTTTAACTTATCACCATAACCTTCAAAAGATTCATAATCTATATCATTATTTTCTTGATCACGAGAAGCACAAATTTTTTACTTGCATTTACTAGTCTCTTCAACTTCCCTACATTAACCAAAGAAATGTTTAACTTTTGGATTGGGCTCTCACAATATACTCCACTCCATCTTTGAGCAATTGGTATTTGTTCTCATGGAAAGAAAATGCTACTTTTCTATCATACAAATACGAGCTTCCCAAAATGATTCCTGAGATGTCAAGTGGAACTACATCTAACTTAACTTCATCAATGAATTTTTCAGTAATGGAAAATTTGAATAAGCATTTCCTTATAACCTGTAAATTTGTATTCTTGACTATCCAACCCAATGGATATGGCTTATGATGAGGTACAATTTCAAGGTTAAGCTTTTTGACCAATTCTTCTGAAATTAAGTTCGATTGTGACCCACTATAAAAAAATGCATCAATCTTTGTATGATTTGAGATTACCCTTACATGGAACAACTCTATCCTTGATTCTTCATTTGGAGTGTTGTTATGATTATGTGAGAACTAGTGCTTGCTATAGCTTATTTTCCCTTTGTGACCACTGAAATCTTGGTCTCATCACCAGAATCGGATCCAAGATTATGTTCTGTGGTAGCGATCATCTTTTGTTTCCCCTTATTGTTTGGTTTCTTAGGCCTTAGTTTGGGATGTAGTTTCCAACAGTGGGTGTCATCATGCCCCGCTTTGGAACACTGTTTTCATACAATTTTATCCCCTTCTTTATTTACACTTGCATTCTTCTTTCCTTTCCATTTTCCACCCTTCTCTTTCTCCTTACCCTTGAATGGATTCTTCTTACTACCCTCTTCTTGAGTGTTCTTTCCTCTTGCTTCAACGTGCGTGGCTTACACACATACCTCATCTAAATTGCTTGGATTGAACATAAGGATAATGTGTTTTAAGTAGGAATGTAAACCCCAATATATTTCAAGAGTGTATCTTGGGAATTCAAGTTTACTCCTAACAACAAATCCTTTTTCCTAAACTCCTGGGTATAGCCTTGAACTATTTGGCCCTTAAGTTGCCTAAAATTTTGCCAACTCATAATGGATTTTTGCATATAGGCTAAAGGATAAAAATGTCTTTTAATTGAAGAAAGAAATTCAACCCAAGAAATGGATATCTTATCACGAATTCACATTTCCTCTTGAGTCTTTGCTTCCCACCAAACTAGTGCTGCTCCTTCTAGCCTCAAAGAAGCCAACTGAATCTTTTTGTCATCTTCTTGAAGGTTTTGAATTCTGCAATAAACTTCCAATTGTCAAATCCAATTGTCTAACTTATCTGCATTTACTTCACCATTGTACATGGGAAGTTCAAACTTAATCTCCAATTTGAGTAAGGGAGTTTTTTTCTTTTGGGGTTTTTGAATGAGTATGAACATTTTTTGTGGTGGAAGTGGAAGCTGATGTTGTTTGTGATGATGAGGATGATGAAGATGATGAGGAAGATGATGAAGATGGTGGAGATGGAGGAGGCTTTCCTCCATTACCCTTTGAATCTTTCTTTTCATATTTTTTATCTTCTGAGCTTCCATCTCCATGTGGGGACTTAGAACTCTCTCCAAAAATTCTAGTATTCCTCTCTTCAAAGAGGACTCTAACCATGGAAGTTAAGTCATATAAATATTTATTTTATGCTTCTTCTTCTTAAAGATCTTCAGCCTCTCCTGCTTCAGACATGATGGCTTTGGATTCAAGCTCAGCTTTTGGTATTGCTTGTACCTCCTCAATCTCAATTGAAGGTAAAGCTTGAGGTGCTTCAAGTGCAGCTAGGATTGAAACTTTGGGTGGAGATTGTGGCCTTGTGGTTCTCCTTCTTCTAGGCATTACCTCAGGATTTGCAACCAATAGTTTCCCTTCTCCCCTCTGCAACTTCAACCTTGTAAGAATCAGAAATTTGCAGCCATTAAAACCCTACTTGTACAAAAGTTAAGCAATCAAACAAATAACCTTTGCTCTAATACCAACTAGATCTATTGTTGAATTTTAGTTTTGTTGTGCTAATTAACTTCAGAATTAAAAAAAATTGCTTGTCATTTGCTTCATGTGCATAGGTTTCCCTTATGGTGTTTGTGAATGTAATAGGTAAATTTGTCAAATTTTTATGTTAAATTCATGAGAAAAATAGCATGTAAATGAAATGTTGAACAACAACAAACAAATGTACAACAAACCACCAAAATGAACACTTAACACAATGTTTTTATTAAGGAGTTCACCCCTCCTGGGCTACATCTCCTTGGTCCAACCTCCATGGCTTGGGCCTTTGTATTAGCTCAAAATGGAGAAAAAAATATGTTTACAATGCTCTACTGCTCTTGAAACCTGCTTCAATGTGCTCAGAAAATCAAAATCATCTAGGAATGACTTTTTTTGACCCCAAATTGGTCGAAAATTGCAAAAGTTATGGCCAAAACAGTTTCTCCTAGGAATTCTCCACTAAAACTGTAGGAACTCTAGTTAACTCTACTACTTTTGGAGTTAGCATTGGATTTAGGGGCTCCTCCAAATTTTCTTCCAACTTAATTGCGCTTAATTAATGGATAAACTTGGATTAATTAGGGGTTGATTTGCAGTTAGTGTTAATCGCACACGGTTATGATTAGCCATTGGTCGACGGTTAAATATTAGTGGTCACATGGGAGGGGGCTAGCCCGCAGGGCTGGCTCTCTCCTCCCCCAACCATCAATAGTTTAAACGTTAAATAGAACTTGCGACCATTAAATGTTAAGTCACATGGTCGTGGTGTAGTGGTATGTTGTGGAGCTTGTGCGGGTGAGGTTGCGGGTTCGACTCCGCTAACCTGCCCATAAAATTTTACAATGCGGCAATGTTGCCAAGCCTTTGGGGAGGGACACGTGGCAGCCTCTGGGCTTGCCACATGTCTCCTCTTCATTGGTCCTTCTCCAATCCAATAATATCAAGCCAACTCACCAACTTGTAAACCAACAAAATTGTGCCACTTGGCGAGACCTTACTGGTCATTGACCAACCTTTTGACCTGCCCAGTCACCTACCACATGAACAATACGGACTGTTGACTGTGCAGTGACTCTACCTTTTTTTTGCAAAATTCCTCTATTTGGCAAAGTGGACAGAACGCAATACCTTCCTCATACGAGCTCTGTTTTGAGTGAAATGAGTTGCGTTGGGATCATATCACTAAGATGGACGTAGTCATTCAAGTTTTGAGCGATTTTGAGCACTTTGATTTTTGAGGTAAATACTGATCACCTAATCATGATACAATCTACAAGAGGCGATTCTTTGGTTTTATGCACAAGTACACATATTCCCTAATATGGAAATCCTTAAACAACCTGTTCCGATCTGCATAACTCTTTTACCTATCCTATGTTGCTTTCATATTCTTCTTGATCACTTGCAATTCCTGCTCCATGTCTACCAACATTTCTAGTCCAATCAACACCCTGTTAACTGGATCACTCTAACTGAAGGGAGTATTACAACTCCACCCATACAATGCCTCAAACAAACTCATCCTTAAAGATTCTTGATACCCATTGTTGTAAGTGAACTCTACTAGTGGAAGATACTCTTCCTACTTTTGCTGCTGATGCATCACATGCATCCTCACCATGTCCTCTAATATCGTGTTGACCCTCTCAGTCTGTCCATCTATCTGTGGATGATAAGTTGTACTAAAAGCCAGATTTGTGCCCAAACCTGCAAATAAATCCTTCCAAAACTTGGAAGTGAACTTTGCATCCATGTCTGACACAATCTTCCTCTGAACTCCATGAAATTTGACCACATCTCGAATGAATACCTATGCTACAATGCTAGCTGAGAATGTAGACTTCATTGGAATGAAGTGTGCAACCTTTGTAAACCTATCCACAACAAACATGATGGAATCATGTTGTCTCACTGTCCTCGGAAAACCTGTGGTAAAGTCCATAGAAATGAGCTCCCATTTCCACTCTGGAATCAGAGTCGGATGTAGTAGTCCATGCAGATGCTTACACTCTGCCTTCACCTGCTGACAATCCAAGCACCTAGCCACAAAATTTACTATGTCTCTCTTTAAATTCAACCAATAATATAATTTATTCACTGTGGTCAATTTATTCTGATAGCCTGGGTGACCTGAATATGGTTTCACATGAAACTCTCTCAAGATCACCTTCTTGAGCTCACTGTTGTCTGGCACATATATCTTGCCTCTAAATCTAACGAGACAATAGTCCTCATCCTGTGCACTTTCACCTGTACCTGTACTTGTACCATTATTTGTACCATCACATGTACCTATACCTATACTACCACATGTACATGTACCCATACTACTTCATGTACCTATACTACTAATAATTTGAATTTAAACAAGAACGCAACAAATTACAGAGATAACCATAAACAAAGAGATGCAGCGGAAATAATACTTCATTTAATTAATGCAAAATACTAAAATATGCTTACAAAACAACAATGGAAATAAACTAGCTAGGGCGAAGGTAGCTTATCTCTGAGAAGAGATGTGGCGGCTACATGCCTCTGAACTGTGTTACAATGAGGCTCGAAGGCATATTTATTGTTGAGAAACAATGGAAAACCCTTACATCCCAAAACCTAACCCTAGAAGATGAAACACCAAATTGTGGGCCCTGTTTTAGGTAAGTTGGTATATCAAATTCCCGGGGTCGTAACTTTGGTATCCGATCTTCGTTTGACGTGTACAATAACTTGTTAGAAAGATCCATCTGAGCACTACAATTTGGGAAGAGAAACATTGGTCCATGGACCCATCTTTCTCTCAGATTTCCCAAAAAACGTCGTTTAGGGCCTCAAAACGGCTCCGGAAGTTCACAACTCGAAAAACTGCTAAAAATAGTAAATTGTGCTACAATTAAGGAAACTGAAAAACTGAAAGAGACAATTGTGGGGGTCCAAATGAGATAGGTGGGTGGCCGCCAACATCCACTTAGATCATTACTCCCCCCTTAGGAAGCAATGGTCCCCATTGTGTTCTGTTCCTCCATCTGTTGAGCTTGGTCCCTGGTGAGCTGTTCTGCAATCTCAGATGTGTCCAGTAATGGTGGGAAGCATGGTCGAGGGCAGTAAACATTGAACACTTGGTGCAGGTGAAGGAATGGAGGAATGATGTGCTCCAAAGCATTATTTCCCACAGCCTTGGTAACAGTGTAAGGACCATGTCGGCATGGTCAGAGTTTCTAATGGGCTCTTGTAAGGCGTTCTTTCTGCAGATGCAACTAGACTTTGTTGCCCACCTGAAGCTTGTGTGGTACCCCTGTGGGTGAGGAGAAGTTGTTCCTATGTTCTGTCATGACCGTATCCCTCTTTTGCTACTGCTGCATGGAGGAACCCTTCGCGAGGGCCACGGATGTGGTGACGATCTTCCCCTTACTTTGGGAGCGAACCAGACAGAAAATGAATTTCCTAGTTTGGGAGATGAGCTTGCTGCCTTTCTTGGTAGTGATCAAAGAGGTGGCGATAGGTGGGGCTACCTCCGGTATCCTGTATATTGAATTACCCAAAGAATAATGACAGCATGAGGCCTTGACTCATACACAGCGTGTCACCTCCACAAGTATGGATGGCCTAATAGTACATCACAAACATCCAGAGGTGTAACATCACACAATACCTCGTCTCTGAAAGGCTTGATGCTGTAGGGAAGGCGACATTGCTAGTGAACTTTGAGATCTCGTCCTTCATGAAGCCACCTAATACTGTACGGTTGCGGGTGTGGTGTAGTCGATAGGCCCAACCTCTTCACGACCTCTGCTAAAATAAGGTTCTTTTGGCTACCACTATCGAGAATGAATTGCAGTGGCGAACCCTTCACCCACATCTGTGAGTGGAAAAGACGCTCCCCGTCCTCTGGGTCTTCGGGCTCATTCTTCTAGATCTTGGTGGTGGTAACAGTGACGCTGGGCTCCACATCAATGATCTACTTCCCTTTGCCATTCTCCTTGTCGGGTTCTAACTCAGGGTCAGAACATGCATATGATTATGAAGCCTTCAACTTGGCCACCAGCGACTGCTTGGTCCGACACTCACTTGTGTTATGAGTGGGACTCTTGTGGAACTCACACCACTTTCTTGTGTCCTTCTTCAACTTCATGGTGTTGTTCTTTTCTTGCAGCTTCGACGGGTTGTCTTGGGTCACCTCACCTTGGCTTTGTCCTTTGGTTTTCGTATTTTCAGATCCAAAGTATCGCTTCTTCTGTTTGACTTTTTCTCGATTTTGACAGTGTATCAGTACGCCGTGCCGAGCGAGGAGATGTTCAGGAACTCCGTCTCTTCCTGGATGTATCTGTGTAGGCAGCCACGATATTTGAGTACAAAATGCAGCTCAGAGTCCTTGATACCCAACTGTGAGTGAAGGGTATGAAAAATATTTGTGAACTCTGGCACATCTTTGTCCCTTCCCTACCACAGTGTGGTCCATTTGATGTATTTGTCCTCATAGATTTTGACAGGGTAG
Organism: Pinus taeda; assembly: GCA_000404065.3. Taxonomy (NCBI): domain Eukaryota; kingdom Viridiplantae; phylum Streptophyta; class Pinopsida; order Pinales; family Pinaceae; genus Pinus; species Pinus taeda. The sequence goes on from APFE030717210.1 coordinate 39,559, forward strand.
TACTTCTCCTTGACGGCATCACGGAATGAATCCCCAGTGGGTGCGGTTGAAAATAGTGAGCTCGTACTTTCATTCTTCTGCTCGCAGTAGGTTTCCCACCAGTCCTTGACGTGGGGGCCTGCTTTGAGAAGAGCAAAAACAATATTTTCCCGACTCGAAAAATTCATGAACAGAAAATACCCATCTAGCAGATTTAACCATTTATCTATGACATCTGTGTCTATTTTACCCTCGCCAATGGGGATTTCAAAATTAACTTGTACCTTAAATGGTGTGGCATTTATAGAGTAGCTATTGAGAGCTGATGCGTCGCCTCTGGGTAGCCGCTGAAGGATTTGCACAAAGCTATCCATCATTGCGTTCTTTTGCTGCTCGAGGGCTTCTTCGAGCAAGATTTTGATAGGATCTCCTGCCCCCTCGTCTTTCTTTTCATCCTCCATGGGAGGCCGTTGGGATTTGTGAGGCTGGTCTTGCAAAGGTTCGACCAGTTCAAGCCCTAACTCCTTATATCCTTACCTTGTTGGGGACATGCAAAGAAAAACAAAGAAAAAGCAGATCGCTCTGAGACCACTGATTCAGACTTAAACAAGAGCACAACAAATTACAGAGATAACCATAAACACAAAGATGAAACGGAAATAATACTTCATTTCATTAATGTAAAATAATGAAATATGCTTACAAAACAACAATGGAAATAAACCAGCTAGGGCGATGGTAGCTTATCTCTGAGAAGAGATGTGGCAGCTACATGCATCTGAACTGTGTTACAATGAGGCTCGAAGGCCTATTTATTGTTGAGAAACAATGGAAAACCATTAACATCCCAAAACCTAACCCTAGAAGATGAAACGCCAAATTGTGGGCCCCGTTTTGGGTAAGTTGGTACATCAACTTCCCGGGGTCGTAACTTTGGCACCCGATCTTCCTTTGACGCGTACAATAGCTCGTTAGAAAGATCTATCTGAGCACTACAAATTTGGGAAGAGTAATATTGGAATATGGATGCATGTTGCTCACAGATTTACCAAAAAACATCATTTAGGGCCTCAAAACAGCTCCGGAAGTTCAGGACCCGAAAAACTGCTAAAAATAGTAAATTGTGCTACAATTAAGGAAACTGAAAAATTGAAAGAGAAAGTTGTGGGGGTCCAAATGGGATAGGTGGGTGGCCACCAACATCCATCTGGATCACATTTCCAGTCTGGAATCAGAGTTGGATGTAGCAGTCCACGTGGATGCTTACACTCTGCCTTCACCTGCTGAGAATCCAAGCACCTAGCCACAAACTCTACTATGTCTCTCTTTAAATTCAGCCAATAATATAATTTATTCATAATGGTCAATTTATTTTGATAGCCTATGTGACCTAAATATGGTTTTGCATGAAGCTCTCTCCAGATCACCTTCTTGAGCTCATTGTTGTTTGGCACATATATCTTGCCTCTAAATCTAACCAATCTGTCTGTTGTGAGACGATAGTCCTCATCCTGTGCACCTACACCTGTACCTATACTTGTACCACTATTTGTACCATCACCTGTATCTATACCTATACTACCACATGTATATGTATCCGTACTACTTCATGTACCTGTATCTGTACCACTACCTATGCTCTGCTGCAACCTGTGCATAATATCCATATACTTGTCATCCTGCTGACCTGCCTGCAAGATCCTATCCTGTAAGTCTGTCCCAAAGGAGCTCATAACTGCTAAGTGATTTACCTATATCCGCTTGCTAAAAGCATTTGCCACCTTGTTCTATTTACCTTTGATATACTTGATCTCAAAATAAAACTCACTAATCGTGACCAACCCCCCAGCCTGCTTGCCATTTAGATTTAGTTAGTCAAATAGATATTGCAAACCACTGTGATCACTCATCAATACAAACCTCCTTCCTAGAAGATAGTTCCTCCACATATTCAATGCATGTATGATCGTTGCCAACTCAAGATCATGATTGGGGTAGATCTACTTGTGCTCATTCAATTTTTGTGACTCATAACATACCACCTGTCCATCCTGCATAAGGACTACACCAAGTCCCCTCTTGCAAGCATCTATACATAATACAAATTATTTGTTCGGATCTACAATCTTTAACATTAGTGCATAGGCTAACAACTGCTTGAGCTTCTCAAAAATAGCCGCACACTCGTTTGTCCATTCAAATTCTTACCTTTTCTCTGTAATGATGTGTTTGGATAAGCAATCTGCGAGAAGTTCTCGATGAACCTCCTGTAATAGCCTGCCAACCCCATGAAGGATCACTCCTCATCTACGTTTCTAGAAGCTGCCTACTCCATGATAACTCTTATCTTCTCTGGGTCCACTACTATGCCATCCTTGGAAACCACATGTCCCAAGAAGTGTACTTTAGTTTGAAAAAAACTGCACTTGATGAGCTTAACATACAGTTGATGCTCTCTCAACAACCTCAACACTGCTACTAAATGCTCGACATGATCTTCCTCATTTTTAGAATATATGAATATGTCATCAATGAACACAATAAAAAACTTATCCAAATACAAACACAACACACTATTCATCAAGAACATAAATGTAGCTAGAGCATTAGTCAAACCTAATGGAACTACAATAAACTTATAATGCCCATACATGGTCTCGAAAGTTGTCTTGTAAATTGCATCCTCTTTGATGCGTACCCGATGATATCTAGATCTAAAATCAATCTTCGATAAGAGCGCTGCTCCCTCCAATTGCTCGAACATGTCATTGATCCTCAATAACGAATACCTATTCTTAATGGTCACTTTGTTCAACTGCCTGTAATCAATGCACAATTTTAGAGTACCATCTTTCTTCTTCACGAACAATACCGATGCACCCCAAGGTGATACACTTTGCCTAATATAACCCTTGTACAACATTTCCTTCAACTACAACTTCAACTCTACCAACTCAAGTGTACTCATCATGTAAGGTGCCTTTGATGCTGGAGCTGCCCCTAGCACCAAATTAATAGAAACATCTACCTCCCTGTGAGGTGAAAACTCTAAAATGTCCTGAGAAAATACATCATGAAACTATTGTAGAACTTGGTACCTTCTCAAAACATCTGCATCCTGCAACTACACTTTTCCTACATAGCTATTACCATCCTAACTAGTGTGGCTTTCTTCTTCCCCTATAAGACTCTTGGTTCTCCATTGTCATCCAAGCAATCAATAGATTTTTCATAACAATCCACCTTGTTTCTATGAAGGTACAACCAATCCATGCCCAACAACATAGTGTATGATCCCAACGGTAATACATTCAAATGTGTTGCGATAGGCATACCATTCAAATCAAATTCAAAAGCTCTTACCCAATGGTGAACTCGCTTATTTGTACTTGTAGCAACTGCACTAACCAAGATTTTGCATGCAATTCCTTACTCAAACCACACTTATCCACTAGGTCAGGACTAACATAACAATAATTATATCCAGAGTCAATCAAATTAGAAACAGCTTGATCACAAAGCTTACCGTCCATCTCAATAATAGATGCTTCATGGTTTGCCTGTCTATTATCTAGCATTGCATAGATACGAGGAATGCTTTGACCAACATCCCCAAAAGTCAATGCCTCTTGTGCACTATATATCTGAGGCCTACCACCCTGATTCTATGGACAATCTCTCCTACCATGATCTTTGCCACAAGTCCAACACTATATAGGCTTCTAACTACATCCCTATTCTGCTCCTCAAACCGAAATCTCTGTCCTCTATTTGATGCATTGAACTTATTAGATGGCACCATATTCTCTTTATTACCCGTACCCTTAAGTCTTTCTTGCTTCTTGTCCCATTTTACTTTGTTCGTTGCATTACCTTTCCGGTTCAGCTTAGTCTCAGATCTATGCTTTGATTGTTCATAACAGTGCTTTAGCTTTTGAATGGCCTCCTCTAATGATCTAGGTTCATCGAGCTCAATCCTATCTTTGAATGCAATCAACAATCCACTAATGAATCTCTGAATCATAGCCTTCTCCTCCTTTAGGTAAGGTGCATACCTTTGTAGCTCCAAGAACCTTATAGTGTACTCCTCATCTGTCATCGATCCCATATTTAGCTCATAGAACTCTTTTGCGCTGTCATCAAATTATCTCTCCGATAATTACTTCTTCTTGAATAGTCTCTCAAACTCACTCCAAGTCAAGTCCTCCTCATGAATACAACTGACATTCTTCATGTCTTCCCACCAAATGTGTGCTTTACCTTTGAGACTGAATGTAGCTATTCTGGATTTCATGTTCTCTTAATAGTTATGTAATCTGAAGAACTTCCTCATACCAAGCAACCATGCCTCTGCATCCTATGATTTCTTCATCTATCCATCAAAGGTAGGTGGATTTTCTTTCTTAAACTCATCTAGAAAATATCCCCTCTCACTCCTCCTGTAAGGATGATAACGATGACGATCATAGTGCCTATTTGAACTAGAACTAGAATAGTGTCTGTGTCCATCCCCTCTCTTATCCGGAGTGTCCAACAAATTTCCATCTCTCACCGTGTCATCTCTATCCAACATGTGACCACCATGAGACCTACTATAGTATGCACCATTAGTTTTTTTCTCCTTCTCATGGCTAACTTGAAGTGGTCCCTGTCGTTGCAAATCTAACAAACTCTGAAGTATCACTGCATCTACCTCTGCTTGTTTCTCTCGTGCTTGTATGATTATGTCATTGTCTGCCTTACAACTCCTTATTTCTGCCTTTAAGCTTCTTAATGTGTCTGCCAAATCAGAAGAGTGCCCTGTTGGGTTGTGTTATATTCTTTCCACGACTAGCTCATGTAGTAAACCGAGGGGTTAGAGAGGGGGGGGGGGGGGCCCCCTTTCGTTGGTTGATTGTGCAGTGGGGGGGTCATAGAGGGGGCAAACCTACCTATGGTTTTGTGCATGGTTTTCGTACATGGTTTTGGACACGATGGTTTTCGGTCCATGGTTTTGGACATGATGGTTTTAGGTCCATGGTATTGGATGCTTCGGCATGTATAAATATGTATTGTAACATTGAAAGCAATATAATGAAAAATTAATTTGGTAGTCCCGGTTTTGGGATCCAGGGGAAAATCTCTGTGTATATGTGTTGTGCTCTCGCATTGTTTATTTTCTATGTTTTAGAATTCGTATGCAATTAATTCCTGTACAGGGTTAAAACCTACATGCCCAACACCACGTTGCTCATTTGATCCAGAGGGAGAGTCTTGGGAACTGTAGTCTACCATCTTGCTAGTCATCTGTTACACAGTAAAATGTCACTGTCACCTTGTCAGTCTCCCTACTGTGTCATAAAATCAAATCCATCATGCTCATGCTCTCTGAAATGGCCAAAAACCCTCTTTACCTAAGTTTATTGGATCATCGCGACTGTTATTAAAATAACCGCGCTGACTGGCGGATGATAGTGTGACTGGTGCGCTGCCAGCGCGGAAGCACACGGGTTTTCCGCGCTGGTCGAAAATTTCACAAACAGCGCACCCTCCGCTTGTGTTATATCGCGCTGACCAGACTTCTTCTGTAATTGAGATGCGATGTCAACGCGCCAGCCCAGTTTTGCACCCGCGTTGATCCTGTTTGGGCGAGTTTGTTCTAACAGCCAGCCTTCCAGATGACTCCAGACTTGGTTGTTAGCTT
>APFE030717210.1:47848-59476 GCA_000404065.3 Pinus taeda
AGTCATATTTTCGTCCTTTTCTCGACTCTCGAAACATGAAAAGGTCAAGTTCAGTTCCTGTGTCTTAAAAATTCATTTGGCCACGATAACATTACCTGGTTAGATCTTGTGTGCGTTTAGTTTTGAGTAGGTTTTATCGTTAGTTTCCTTAGGGTCTTTGTTTGGTCATCCTGGCGGATCCATCAACTCCGTCTTCGATCCCAAGTGACGAAGGGTCCCCATCTTCTGTTGCCCCTGAAACTCCGGTTTGTGATGCTCTTCCCATTGTTCCAAGCATCCAACCGTTGAATTCTAGAGCTCCAGAGGACGATTTTTACGAGTTCTTTTACAACCCTATTTGGGAGCTCTCTGACGAGGATTTTCCTGCCACTCCTGTCGGTGCCCCATCTCTGATGGCTTCCTCCGATATGGGCGACGCTTCTCTGGTGTCTAGTGGCCCGTCCGTTATGTCGAGTATAGATACTCCCATTCCGGCAACATCCCCCATCATCTCTACGCCCTACACCGTTACGTCTTTGGGTGTCACAGTGCCGGCGCGCTACAGATCTTTGAGGGATGCTATGAACTTGGTAGCTTCCTCTTCCATTTGGGATCAAAACGTCGTCCCTACCACAGGACCATTTGTTTCCCAAGTCCGTCATACTGCTGTTACAACAGTTCCATCCAACCCGACCGTTTGTGTCGCGGCTTCAACTCCAGTTGTTAGTACGGTCACAACATCATCAACTGTCACTTCTGCCGCAGGCCCATCTCGAGGTCCAACGCAAAGTGGTCAACCGTCACCTTCTTCTAGAGTTGTGCACCACGCAAGTGGTGCTCCTCCTGCTTCCGATTATATGACGGAAGAGGAGGCCTATTTTGAATACTTGCGTAATGTCCAGAACCCAGATGGCCAAGGCCCATACTATGATGTTGAAAATCATTATTTGTACACCTCCTTGCCTCAAATTCCTTATGATGAGATTTCCGTTCCATTGAACGTGGATTGGGGCACCACCGGATATGGTGGCAACCAGTACCATCCGGGACAAGGACAGCAAGGACCACCCTACCAGGGTCAACAGCCCTACGTGCAGCCTAATCATGGGCAGCAGTATGCTGGTCAAAATTACCCAGGTCATCAGGGAGGACCACAAGGACAACCCAATCAGGGACAACCTTTGGTCTCTAGTGGTTCGGCGTTTACATATCTTGGGCAACCTTCAGGAAACCCGGGACAACCCAACGCCCAACAAGGTCAACCAGGTACCCAACAAGGCTACCCTTCGGGGAAACCTTATGGGAACCAGGGACAACCCTACGGGCAACAAGGTCAACCCGTAAACCAGCAAGGTAACCCTTCTAGGCAAGGGGGCCACCCTTACGTTCAGCAAGGCTGGCCTACCGCTCAGCAACCATCTGGTCAACAAGGGAAAACCTCGGTTCCACAAGGGCAGCCCCTCACTCAGCAAGCTCGACCTTCTGGGCAAACGAGGCCATCTCAGATCCGACCAGGACAACCTTCTGGCCAGACGGCTCAGCATGCAGGCGGGTACCAATCCAAACCTCCTCTTGCAGGTGGGTATCAATCCCGACCTCTGTATTCAGGTGGGTACCAATCCCAGCCTCCTTACTCGGGCGGGTACCAATCCCAACCTCTATACTCAGGCGGGTATCAATCCCAGCCTCCATATTCAGGCGGGTATCAGACCCAACCTCCATATTCAGGCGGGTATCAAGCCCGGCCTCCTTATTCGAGTGGGTACCAATCCCAACCCCAGCATTCAGGTGGGTATCAATCCCATCAAATGCCGCCTGGTTCTCAGGCTCAGTACGGATACCAGCAACCCCAGGGGCAGAATCAATACACCCCGTACAAGAATTACCAACAGTCGTAGGGTAATCCTTATCCAAATTATCAACAACCTGCTGGCCAATATGGTAACCAATGGGGTGCTGGGGGGCAGAATCAGCAACCCGGTTCTGGGAATAACCCCTATGGACAAAATCCTTCTGGACAAGGCCCTTACGGACCTGGTCCATCGGGACAAGGACAATGGGGGCAACCGGGAGCTGGGTGGAATTCTGGTTCTACCTCATATCTGGCACAGATGTCGTTTAATCCGCAGCTACCATTCTTAGCCACGTTGGAACTGCCCGATGTGTCGAAGTTGATGAATGATCCCATTCTACACAATCCACAATGGCCACCAGTTCCAACTAAAATACCTAGTGATTGTCCCAAATTCGATGGGAAGGCCAAAGAAGACCCTCAGGCTCATGTGATGACGTATCACTTATGGTGTTCGTCGAATTCATGGCTCGATGACTCGATCCGGCTTCGCCTCTTTCAGAGGACCCTCACTGGTTCAGCAGCTAAATGGTATATCAAATTGGCACGTGCATCATTCCATGATTTCAATTCATTGGCTATGGAATTTTTGAATCACTTTCAGTTACCCATTCGGTACGAGACGGGGACTCACCTCCTTACGTCTCTTAAGCAGGACACTGCTACACATATCTCCGATCATATTCATGAATAGAGAAGGCGTCGCAGGTTAATCAAGTTATGGATACCTGATTTCCTCCTCACCGACTGGTTCACAACCTCCTTTGTCCCCAAGATTGCGCGGGACATCGCTATGGGAGCATGCGTAACTGAAGAGCAAGCGATCGCGCGCGCTCAGTACCTAGACTTGGTCTATTCATAGTCTGGTACTTTGTATGATTATTTTCCAGACGCCCCTAGGCCTAGTACATCCAAGGCTCCGCCCAAACCATCTGTCGATGGAGTCATTGGCTCTGTAAGCCAGGCCTCTAAAAAGTCATCGAATCCTGGGAAGCAAACGTCGAGCACATCCAACGAAAACACTTCCCAGGGTGTTGTAATTTCCGGTAACACTTCCGAGGTCAATGCCGTTCAGTCCACCACGACAGGCAAGGCATCGAAAGGAAAGAAAAAGGAAAAGGGGAAAGGGAAAAATAAGTTTGATCAACCCAAGCAAGAATCCTCTAAACCTCCTGCTGAGGAAGGAGCTAAGCGTAAGCCTAAGTATCCTTGCCTCATTTGTGAGGAAGACCACTACATTAAGGACTGCCCTAGGCGGTCCGAAGTTAGTCGGTTGTTGAAAGGTGCTCAAGGGATCCTTGCTATTCTGAAAGAACCCTTTCCCTCTCAGCAAACCCAAATGGTAGCTGATCCTTCTTCATCTTCTCCCTTCGGTTCCCAGGTCTTCATGGCTGGAACTATTCCTATTCATGTATCAACTCGAGCTAAGGATTATTCGTCGTTCGCCGGGAAAGAGCCAGAGGTCCCCTCAAGTGCTCCTCCGTCCAGCTCTGGTCCTCTCCATATCGAGAGACCGAGTGTCAAGACGACAATCTGACCCCCTCCCAAAGGGGTACTCAGGAGGTCTTCCTATAACCCGAATGCTCGTGCTGCCCAGCACTATAGCATCGTGGAGGACTTAGCGCGGGCTCCGTCTGCCATGTATGCCTTAGAAGTCCTTCAGAGCTGCCCCCCCCAGAGGAAGTCCCTGCTATCGGCCATCGGTGGCATCGACCCAGCGGACTCGGATTTAATCACTTTCGACCTCGAGAGCCATGTCCCTCGACTGCCTCATCAGATAGCTTTCCTCATTCAAGTCGTCATCAATTCTAAATCGATTCATCGTACAGTCATTGATTAGGGCGCCTCAACCTGCATTATGTCTATCGCATGTTGGAAAGCCATTGGGTCTTCGACGTTGAGTCAGTCCCCGACGACCTTCGAAGCCTTCGACGGGAGAGAATCTCGACCGTATGGTATCCTTCAACGGCTACCGATTACCTTAGAAGGGAAGACTGTAGAAGTTGAAGTTGAGGTTGTAGACGCAAATCTCACCTATAACCTCCTTCTGGGCCAAAGCTGGACGTACGCTATGCGTGCTGTGGCTTCATCCCTCTTCCGTGTCATTCGTTTCCCCCATCAAGGGAAAATTGTCACGGTCGATCAACTCTCATTTTTCGCTTCCTCTTCTAAGGGAAACGTACCCTTCGTTGAGCATACCTCAGTTTCGTATGAAAATGTGGGAGCTGGGCTCTTCAAAGAACCTGCCCTTATGGGTGTTTTTTCCCTCCCACCTCCCAACTTCGCCTCGATCTCTATGATCTCGGTTCGTTCTGATCCTTGGATTCTTCCTTCCATCGACCAAATAGAACCTTGGGGTGAGGTGATGCCGTTGAGTCCAGCCGAGCTCAACTACATTGAAATTGTCGCTGCATCGGCCTCTCATGATGAACCCACCGTCACGAGTGGGGCTCTCGACTCAGATGATTTTCCCCCTTGGTTAGGAGAATACACCTCCTCGGATCCAATGAAAGAAATCTTTCCTTCCGATGAGGCTATTATAGAGACTATGTCTCTGGACGAACGTCCGTGGTTTCCGCTTCACCACCGTTCCTCCTTTCTCCCTAACTTTCAGGAAACTCTCCTTTGTCTTGAGTGGTTTGCTTCGTGTCTCCCTTCTCAACCCCTTCAGACGCCCATTCAGATTTATCACACAACGTCCGAAGGAAATTTAGGGAACATCACGCAAACACAACCAATCGACATCTCTGTCAAGGCAGGGATCGTTGAGAATATTTACATAGGAGTGACCTGCACTCCTGAGGAGATTCAGGTTTATATCACTCTTTTTCACAAATTTTGTGATGTCTTTGCATGGTCCTATGAAGAAATGCCCGGTATTGATCCATCTATAGTAGTGCATGAGATACCAACGTATCCTGGGGCCAAACCTATTCGCCAGCGTTTGCGTCCCGTGCACCCCCGTAAGGCGGCAACTATCAAAGCAGAGGTTGAAAAGCTTCTTAAGGCGAGATTTATCTATCCCATCCCACTGACAGAATGGGTCTCAAATATCGTCCCTGTCAAAAAGAAACAGGGCACCATTCGTGTCTGCGTTGACTACCGTGACATTAATAGAGCTTGCCCAAAGGACAACTACCCCACACCATTTATTGATTAACTCATTGATGAGTGTGCGGGTAGTGAGATATACTCTTTTATGGACGGATTTTCTGGTTACAACTAGATCAACATTGCTCCGGCAGATCAACATAAGACAACCTTCATCTATCCTTGGGGCACCTTTGCTTATAAAAAGCTCCCCTTCGGCCTCAAAAATGCCGGTGCTACTTTTCAGTGTGTGATGTCGTATGCTTTCCATGATATCAGACACATCGTACAGCCTTATCTGGATGATCTCCCCACTCATTCAGACAAACGCACGGACCACCCATCACACCTTCGTGAAATCTTTCTTCGTTGTAGACACTATAATATTCGCTTAAATCCGCACAAATGTGTCTTCTGCGTGGAATCAGGTCGACTGCTCGGGTTTATCGTCTCCCGAGAGGGCATCCGTCTGGATCCCCTTAAAGTTGAGGCAACTGTGAATCTTCCTCCCCCTGCAACTTTGCGGCAATTACAGAGTTTGCAGGGAAAAGCTAATTTTTTAAGACGATTCATACCAAATTATGCCGAAGTGGCAAAGGATTTTACCCGGTTACTGAAGCGTGACACCCCATTTCGATGGGATGCCATAGCCGAGGAGTCGTTTTCTCATCTCAAAACCCTCCTGGTTTCTGTCCCTTTGTTGCGGCCTCCAAATTACCATCGTGACTATACGCTCTATTTGGCCACTGCCGATACCACTATCGGCATGGTTTTGGTTCAGGACGACGATGATGGCATCGAGCATGTCATTTATTATCTTAGTCGCAACTTATTAGACACGGAGACTCGATACACATATGTCGAGAAGTTGGCTCTCGCCGCGGTTTGCGCCGTCCAACGATTTCGTCACTACATTCTGTTGTGTACCACTACAGTGATTTCAGATTGTAACCCCATGACCTACATTCTTTCATGAAAATTGCTGGGGGGAAAGTACTCAAAGTGGATCGTGATCCTCCAAGAGTTCGACTTGGAATTTACTGCAGCCAAGTCAAAGAAATCACTTGTCTTTGCTGAACTGCTGTGCTCCTTGTCATCCGCCGCTACTTCCTCGCAGATAGAGGAGTCAATTCCAGATGAAACTCTTTTCCTGATCAGCACCCTCGATCCATGGTATGGGGACATAATTGTCTATTTGCAAACGTCCTCCTTCCGCCCCGAAACGTCGAAAGACGCTCGTCGACGGATTCGTCACCAGGCTCAGCCTTATCGCATAGTTGGGGACACCCTGTACCGCCTTGGGGTTGATTCGGTTCTTCGTCAATGTCTCACCTTCGAAGAAGCTGAAAGAGTTCTAAATGACTGCCACTCCGGTGCTTGTGGCGGTCACAAGTCTGGATATGCCACCGCACAAAAGATCCTTCGTGCTGGCTACTTCTGGCCTTCCATCTTCAAGGACTGCATTCTTGCCGTCCGTTCATGTCACGAATGCCAGATATACCAGCGGAAGATGCGTGCGCCTGCTGCCCCGCTGCACCCCGTTGTGACCGTAGGCCCCTTTGCTAAATGGGGCATCGATTATGTGACATGTAACCCTCGCTCGGCCGGGGGGCATGGTTACATCATCGTTGCTGTCGATTACTTTACAAAATGGGCCGAGGCGATGCCCACATTGTCCGAAGATGGTCATACGGCGACACAGTTCCTTTTCAACCATGTTATCTCTCGGTTTGGAGTTCCACAAGCCATTGTCACTGATCATGGAAAACATTTCCGTAATCATATGATGGTTGAGTTGACAACCCAGCTTGGACTTATGCATGATAGTTCCTCTCCATACTATCCTCAGGTGAACGGTCAGGTTGAAGCCGTGAACAAATTCTTGGTCACGATGCTTCAGAGAACCGTTGGCATGCACAAGTCTAATTGGCATTTGATGTTGTTCTCCGCATTGTGGGCCTACCGGACCTCCGTGAAGGATGCCACCAACTTCACCCCTTTTCAGCTAGTATATGGGCTGGAGGCAACCCTTCCCATTGAGTGTGAGATTCTGTCACTCAAATTAGCTGTCGAGTTACTTCCCGAGACCACTCCTATAGAAGAGCGGCTTCTTTACCTGGAACGACTAGACGAGACACGTCGTCTAGCCTCCCTCGCTATCGAATCTCAAAAGAAGCGGGTGAAAAATCACTTCGATAACTCTGTTAATCCTCGCTCTTTCGTCGAAGGAGACTTGGTATTGCTCTACGATCAGGCTAGTGATAAACTAGGAGCAGGAAAGCTCGAGCCAATGTGGCATGGGCCCTACATTGTGAAATGAGTTCTACAAAAAGGTGCCTATGAGCTGATCGATTATGAAGGAAATCCCCTAGACAGGCCCCGCAATGGGCCATATCTTAAGAAATATTACGCCTGAGTCCAGGCACTCTATCATTTATTTTTTACATGCATGTGCTTTTACAGTGTGTTTAGTGTGTGTGCGTGTTTAATTTTTGTCTTAGTGTGTCGGCGTGATAGCCACTTATTGTGTCTTTTGCTTCTGAACAGATGTCTGGATCACCTTACGTTGGTTTCGCTGATGGTGCTTCCCGCAGTAATCACAATCTGTCATCTGCGGCATGGGTGATCTACGATCCTCATGGTGAGTTAGTAGACTTTCAAGGTGTGTGTCTAGGTTGCACAACAAACAATGTGGCCGAATATAGTGCTGTAATTGAATTATTAGCCGAGGCGATTAACCTCAGAATACGCTCATTGGTTGTAAATTTAGATTCACAGCTTGTAGTCCACCAACTCAATGGACAATATTCCGTCAGAGATCATCTCATATTAAGGTTGTATTTACGTGTTAAGTTATTGGAAAGAGATTTTGATTATATTACTTATCATCACACTCCAAGAAGACTTAATGCTGTAACTGATGCATTGGCTAACTATGTATTAGACAGACATTTGCGAAATATGTAAATTAACAAAACATGAGAAGCATAAGATACAATAAAAACACCATGTATATATATATCATGTGGCGCACTAAGGCGCTCAAAAAATAAGTGTACATGTCTAAAATAAAGCCGACGTCCTCAGTACATCTGAGACGTATCTCTCTCAAAATAACAGTGGAAAATAAAACCTAGGCGTCTACTGCGGTGGGTTATGCTCTCTGTAACATGTGACCGCTCGTGCTACCCGCCTCAAAGGCGGTGCATCCTGGGCTCTACGCCCACTGTATGGATCTGTGCAGCTAGGGGGACCTCCTCGATCCCTTGGTAATCCGGGACTCCTGCCAGCAAGCCCTCGAGATTGTGCACCACAGTCTCCATCTAATCGCCTTCTGCAGGAGCCAAGGCCAAGATGGCAGTGCCTTGCCCCTCTCTCCGTGTCTCTGGGGCCAGGCCAAGGGGTCTCACGGGTCCCACATCTGCACAACATAGCATTTATTAGGACATGTACATGAAAAAATTCAAAAACATTATAAAGATGAAAAATAAAAAAGAGATCAAGTGTTTACCTCCATCGTCCCACTGCTCTCCCGCAGGCAGCGGCATGTCAGGGTCACCACGGAAGTCGATACCGACGTACGACCAGTCCTCGACGAAGATAACCTGGCCATCTAGCCACTCTCGGAAGAAGACACCCCACGACACTGAGCGACCGCCACCCCCACGTGGCATGAACCGGGCCCACTTGGTGGCCCTCGTCTCCCGTGGACTGTTAGGTGGATCTACCACCATGGTCTGCAGCCGAAGGGCTGACACCCGCTCGAACATGAGTGGAAGCAAGAGTGATCCGTAGCCAAACTGCTTCGACTCTCCACGTCGGCAGTTACTCAACTGTCTCTTCATGCTGTTGGTCACAGCTGCTGCCCAGTTGAAGATCGTGGGCTGTAAGCACTCTAGAGCTAGTAACAGGTTGGCCTTTGAGGCCTCATGGTTGGCGAGACTGCCTGCTGCCCGCGTCACTAAAAAGAGTATAGTACGAAGGACTATGTCGGCATTGGGCCCAACACCCACTCATGGGATGCTTGCCTTCCCGCTCCGTGTCTTGACCGCCTGTGGGCACACACGGGCCATCAGCTGATCAAGCATCTCGCCGCTAGGTCACTGCCCCTCCAGGATGGGCATCACACCTCAGCGAGACAATCCAGTCAAAAAATAAATGTCCGAAGAGTCTAACTCTATGTCACGACCTCAGATGGTAAATTTCCCATCCACTGGGTTCCAGGCTCTGATCAGAAGCTCTAAGAGGTCTGGTTGAGCCCTCAAGCACGGAGTAAGGAAGAATTTGAGCAAACCGCATTCCCGCATTGCATTTCGGCATCCGGCATCAGCAAAAGCGGCCGCATCTTCATTGTCATGGGCCCTCTCTTGCCATACAAAGGCCATTATGTCCTGCAAGATCACCCAAGAAACATTAGGTTGCTTGCATTTGAAGTTTATCCATTTAATTTTAAAAAATGAATCTTCGCGGCGCCAGCGCGACTTTTTCTAAAACAGCCGCGCTGGAAATGGCGGCCTTTGTATTTTTTTCTCTGGGTCAGCGCGAAAGGACACGGGTTTTCTGCGCTGACCCGGAAAGTGGTGTGTGCTGGTAAAATCGGTCAGCGCAGACCCGATGGGCGAATCCGCGCTGACCGAGAGCGCACCTACGCTCAAAAAAATTTGGCCAAATGGCCAAATCTTACAGTGAAATCGCTTGAAAATAAAATCAAAACGAAGCGTAAGGCAAGAGGGACCTACCTGGAATCAGCTGTCGGAAGATCGACGTCCGGATGATGAAGAATTCACTCCGTCAAATTTGTAGTTCTCCAACGTTCTCCAAAGCTCAAATGGTAAAATGGTAAAAATAATGTTTTCACCTCCCTATTTATGGTAAAAAATTCCTAAATTTGACTATAATTTTTATGAATGTGGGTTTTTTGCCATAGTTTGCCATGAATTTAATCCTGATGTCACTATATTATGCCTTGATGCATGTTTTACTATGTTTTCCGACGTATCAAACGGGTTTACGCGGGTGTTTTCCTTGTGCAGGTCCTCGGAATCGGCGAAGTCATGGTGGATTTATATACACTTGGTCCCAAAAAAAAAATGTCGTCTTTAAGCTCTTTTCTGACATAAAACGAGAAAAGATCGCCGACCCTCCTTTCAGCTCGTCAAAAGGAATGAAAGGCGGTCGTTTTTAAAGCTCTTTTTCGACCGTTTAAATCAACAAAGATTGCCGGGTGTTTGTCGTTTCACACTCGTTATTGGTTCTAAAACGACGTTCTTCTGACCGCTTTTTTACTTTTTCGGGTCAAAGTCACTATTTACGAAAAGTACTCCTCGGTCGTAATGATCGGGCGGTTCTTTCGAGCATCGTTTTATAATTTTTCGGGCTCGAGAGACACAACTTTATGAAAAAGCACCCCCCCTGGAGTTTTCTTTTCAGCTGCCTTTCGAACTCTCTAAACATGAAAAGACGCCGAGTTCTTCCTTTGTCAGACTCGTTAAAACTTAATGACATCGGACTCCGTCGAAATGACGCTCTTCAAGCATATGCTATCCCCGTCAAGCTTGTCATCCAAAAAATAATCGGGGTACTCACCATAAATGGTGGGGGAAATAAAGAATCATAATCGTCGTCATCGACAGTATGTCACTCTTGAACATGGCACTGTTTGCATTTGTGTCTGGGTGGGGACATCTCATCTCGCTTTTGCCTCCATGGGTTTGGGTTATCCTATTTGGCCATTCATCTGCTCATTGTCCTGTCATCATGACCTCTGATCATTTGACCCCGAATACTGCCAAATCCGTCATTGTGCCGCCGATATATTCAAGAGAAGTTGGCCTCTGCAAGTGTAACCTCCCTCTAATATTTCACACAAAACATATTGTCTCTTTCCGTCTCGTGTCGATGATGTGGGAAACATTATGGCCCACCTTTGACGAGATCACTTCCTGTCGACTTCAGCTCATTATCCAGGAAAGTGACCTAGGGACTCCCTTCAGGTACCTTGGAGCCTACATGCCTCAATGGCAGGTTCTCCGTGTTCGACGCGAGGTTTTCATCATTGGCCTCCGATCGAGTGACTCTACGGGTGTTCGACACCGGCTCATGGATTCGCACGCCGTGGATTGTACTTATAGTACCTTGAGGACCATCGTCATTATTGGTGGCCCCTCTCGCGTCTGTTAAAAACTTTCATCATCGGTTGGTAATCAGACGATGTTCAAACATGTTCGAATCCGAATCCTATATTCACATGTTTGAACTTGTACTTTGTTCGGGTTCGGATAGAGCGCAAGACCCTGGTTCTAGTCCATTGTGGGCCAGCTTGCGATTTTGTGGATCATCATTACATGACTCATTGATGGATGGCTGTGCCCATACCTGAGTCTTTTAGGATGGCTGCGACCATACCTCTTATCATCATGGTCTCTTCAGCTGGGTGGTTGCGTCCACACCACAGACCTTCTTCATATGTCTTTTGGATGGCTGCGCCCATGCCTAGACTACATGTAATTGAAATGTCAGTTGTATCTGCCTGTAGGTTCTTCCTGGTGGTGTTCCGGTGCAGCAAGTCTTGTAAAGCATTTCACCCCTCCCACTCTCTCGGGCTTCGTGCTTTAGGGGGCATATGTTACACAGTAAAATGTCACTGTCACCTTGTCAGTCTCCCTACTGTGTCATAAAATCAAATCCATCATGCTCATGCTCTCTGA
>APFE030717210.1:59687-119466 GCA_000404065.3 Pinus taeda
TATTGGATCATCGCGACTGTTATTAAAATAACCGCGCTGACTGGCGGATGATAGTGTGACTGGTGCGCTGCCAGCGCAAAAGCACACGGGTTTTCCGCCTGGTCGAATTTCACAAACAACGCACCCTCCATTTGTGTTATATCGTGCTGACCAGACCTCTTCTGTAATTGAGATGCGATGTCAGCGCACCAGCCCAGTTTTGCACCCGCGCTGATCCTGTTTGGGCGAGTTTGTTCTAATAGCCAACCTTCCAGATGACTCCAGACTTGGTTGTTAGCTTTGTAAAGGTTGCCATCCTTTCTCTGGCATGTCTGTTCGCCTGGTCATCCACTTTTCTTGGGGGAAAGCTCATCCTTTCACTATTCATGGAGCCTCCTTCTCCTATATAAGCCTCCACCATTGCCATGAGCAGCTAGTTTGGAACATATAGACTTTGACATAGAGGGATTCATAGTGCATTAGTGCTTCTCTTTGTAGGCATTTGGTGTGTTGTGTGTGAGGATTGCTTTAGAGCTTGAGGAAGGTTATGAGTTTGTTGCCTTGTGTGAGAGAGAGAATTCTTTGACTTGGGAGATCTACTTTCAAAGGTGAATGCTGATGAGACATGCTGGCTGGACCCTCTAGAGAAGGACTCAGCGTCAAAACTTTGGTTGTACCTTACTCTATTTCTGATTAATAAAAGATAGATGACTACTATTATGGTTCCATTCTCATTTGTCTTATGAATGATTAATGTGAATTACATCCTTTCTGACTGATGTATAGTTGTTTTTAGTAGATTTTACGCTTGTGTTTGTCTTCTCTTTGCTTGTGCAGGTGTCCGCCCATGAGGATAGTGGAGGATTGTGATCGGCTGGAGAAAAGGAGCGAGAGGATCATCTCTTCATCAAACATAGCGTTGGAATCCAAGTAGGTGTTCTTTACCCACTTGTTAATTGCAACTAGGAACTTGCAGAGTAGCATTGATTGATTGTTGCTAGACCCCTTTTGGGCTAGTAGGGATCGCCTCTATCCGTAGAGGGGGGGTCATAGGGGGGGCAGACCTACCTATGGTTTTGTGCATGGTTTTCGTACATGGTTTTGGACACGATGGTTTTCGGTCCATGGTTTTGGACACGATGGTTTTAGGTCCATGGTATTGGATGCTTCGGCATGTATAAATATGTATTGTAACATTGAAAGCAATATAATGAAAAATTAATCTGGTAGTCCCGGTTTTGGGATCCAGGGGAAAATCTCTGTGTATATGTGTTGTGCTCTCGCATTGTTTATTTTCTATGTTTTAGAATTCGTATGCAATTAATTCCTATACAGGGTTAAAACCTACATGCCCAACACCACGCTGCTCATTTGATCCAGAGGGAGAGTCTTAGGAACTGTAGTCTACCATCTTGCTAGTCATCTTTGATATTTCTTCCTGCAAGGTATATCATGTTAGCTAAACCAAATCATAATAAACCAACGTACCTTACTATAGTCCGGGGAGGAAATATTGTCTACAAGATCAATAAATCATCGTGATATATGTATAACATAATCATGACAACATATAGAAACATATCACATAAGCATATAACCATGTACCCATCATTCTAGCTAGAATCCATTCATCAATGCATGACCACATCAACTACACATACCATAACCTCATGCATGAAAACAACAACTACATCACTATACACTCCACCACATGTGAACATTAACATGCATAAGCAATGCATAATCAACCACACACTCATAATAACACACTCGACAACAACACCATCAAATTTCCATGGAAACATCACTACAACCATGACTCATACCATACAAATACAACAAGCATATGGTCCTACCACACGAGATACACACATGCAACCGGCATGAATGCATGGCCAACACACAACCCATCCGGTCTGAGGGTTGAACCATGCTCTGATACCACTCTGAAATACCCTCCTCCATATCTACCCAAGTAATCAGCCAACCAGGGTAAACATGTGACAAGAATTTACTATGATATGATTCGAACACCTAATTCATGTTAAGGAAGTGGAACTGATAGAAACACACTATACAAACCTTCAACATCAACAACATAACTCCTAGAAACCATCCCAACCTTTCTGGTAACTAGTCCTTGGGTCCCATTGAAGTTTTAAACCACTTGACCCCCAAACACTCCTATTTTATGGGCTTGAAAGTGTCTAGGAGGCTTTGGGCCCTCTCATGACAAGGCATGCCAATGGCCAGGGACTATTTTTCTCAGTGTTGTGCAAGCATCCCTGGGATTTGAGCCACATTTTTAGGCCAAAAGACTAGGTCAATGCCAAGAATCGAATGACACCTTCAGAACAAAAAGATAACAAGGAAACAATGATGCAACTACAAATACTTGAGCAAACCCTTGACTAAACCCCTACTAGCCATGACAGGCATTTTATCAAAGATATCACAAATATGTAATCTACAGGTGTAAATAACAAATCTAAGCATAGGGGTCTCATACTAAGCTGAGAATCACTGAGAACCATTGATGCCTCAACACATTAGCTGCAGTTTCATCCATTAGGTCATAGATACATTATCCATCCATTTACAAGTTATAACATGATGAGAGCCATACATAGATATTGTCATAAAACATATACGTAATTAGGAAAATAGTAATAGAAATACCAAGGGAATAACAACCATATGATCAACATATAAACCAATATAATACTCATAGAAATACAAGGAGAAATAACCTCATATTGATGATGTAAAATCCAAACCTGGGATGGGACTACTGCGTTCCACCCAAACATAGAATGTCTGAGCCAAATCTCTCTTCAACCATTCAACCTCGTGCCATATTCCAAGCATGAATGTGGGATCTCATAAAACGCATCAATTCAAAACCATCTAGGGATTCTAGAGGCCAACCACCTCAACCCATCAAACATGATTCCTCCTCATGGTCAGACATCACAAAACCATCACCAGATTGGTTTCTACCCAAGCCTTCCAGGGCTCTAAAGCGTTTGTTCCAACCAAGGCTTTTAGGACTAGTAACTCAACCCACAACTATCGTCAGGTTCCAAAGTGTTTGTCCAGCCAGGGTTTTCAAGACTAGTAATTCAACTCACCAAGGGATTCCATAGTGTTTGTCCAACCAAGGGTTCCAAGACTACTAACTCAATCCAAGTTGTTATAGGGCTTCCAAAGCATTTGTCCAACCGGGGCTTCCAAGAACTAATAACTCAACCCAAGCTAAAGGAAACATGAGAACCAACCAGAAAACAAAGAAATAAATCCACAACACCATGGCTATCCAAGAAATGGAAAGTTTAGGCAAATCCACTATCAATCCAGGCAATCCTCCATGTTAATGATAGATCATGATTAATAATCCACATGCATATGCCATGCATGCCAAAACTAGTGAGGAAAACAAACATGCAACTCAGTACCTGTAAGAAAAACCCATTGTAGATGCTGATCCCGATGTCCTCTTGCACTTTCCTCCTCTTCCTTTGTATGCTTGCTCCAAAAATCCAAGTATGCCACACTCCTCCAAGAGTGCTCCAAGAAACTCTAAGTGTCCAAGAGTATGAGAGAGAGAAAATAGAGAGAGAACTCCAAAAATAAATTGAAAAAAGTCTGTGAACATGATCCCTAGAAGCCTTTTTATTAATGAGGCCTCTATTCTCTTCATTTTCCATTATTTTCCTTCATTTTCCTCCTCACATGCAACCTGTGACCTTTCACCTCCTTTTTCTCCTAATTTCCATTATTCTCATAAATAAATGTGCCAAAAATGCCATTTTGCTTTTCCAAAGCTTTAGCCATTCCTTTTTCAATTTCCTTAGCCATATTAACTGAAATGAACACCCACAGTAGGATGTCTTGCCCAATTTTCAACTTGGAATAAGTGTCCCATCAACCGTGGTTATTATTTTGCCTTTATTACTTTTATTACATGGAATTTTCACCAGGGTTATTAAATAACCCTCCCCCTTGGGGGAACACCGTCGTTGGTGTTCACCAACACCTATAACCACAAGACTATTGTGAGAAAAATATAATGTCCATGGAGCTTTATAACTTAGCTCGATGTAGTATTTATAATGATCACCCTGCTTAGAAGCAAACCAACATGACAACATAAAAAATATAACATAATAATGACATGACACCCATACCACTTATTGGAGCTTTATAACATAGCTCATGGTGGTATTTACTTCCATATACATATTTACATATACCAAACATCACCAAAACATGTATCAAAAACATATACCAAGGACATATACCAAAACACCATACCAAAATTGCTTTGCGTCAACCGGCAAACTATGAAGGATACATAGCCCACATTTGATCTGCCATCTCCCATGTAGCTTCATTGGGCCCAAAGTGCTTGCATTGTACCTTAACCTATTCGATTGCTCAGTTCCGAAGCATGAACATATTTCTATGCATAATTCACTATGGTTCCGGCTGGAATTCTCCTCTTAGTTCCACCTGCAATATAGACCAATCAATCACATGATCAACATGTTTAACATACTTCTTAAGAAATGACACATGGAAAACATCATGTACTTTCACGACTATGGATGGAAAGGTATCCGAGAGAGTAGAAGGCACATACAGATAATTACCTTCATGTAGATTTACACCACCACCCAACTCAAAAGATGGGTGTGCTTCAAACCCTCTTTATTAGAGCTTGTAGAATATTAGATGAGATCCACACAGAAGAGATTAATTACTTAAGAAAAGTATTTACAATCTTAGGATACAATAATAAAGACATCATCAAAGCCATCCAGAAAGCCAGATCCAGAAGCATGAAAGATAAATCTAAAAACCCCCCAATTGCTAATGCCTACCTTCCATATATTCGTGGAGTCACTAACAAGCTGGCTAAAGTTCCCATCAGGAAATATATCAAAACTTCATTCAAGCCCATGACAACTATTAAGCAAAGAATGAAATCTGTCAAGGACAACCCATAACTCCTCCAACAGAAAGGTGTTTATATGATCAACTGCTCTTGTGGAGAGTACTACATTGGGGAAACAAGCAGGTCTGTCAAGATCAGGCTTAAAGAGCATGGTGAAGATATCCATAATGAAAGATATTGTTCTTTAGCTTTAGCTGAGCATGCAGGCAAGAAAAACCACCATATCTGCTTGGAAGACACAAAGGTCATTACCAATGTAAAACATCATTTGAAACGAAATCATCAAGCACCCACACAACCTCAATAGGGATGAAGGCCTAGAAGTTAGCAGAAATTAGATTTCCCTTCTCCCCCACAATGAATAAAATACTCCCTTTCACATCGTCCTTACCATTCTTCATCTTTCCACACATTCCCCCCCTTCTCCTCCCAATTATCTCCTATATCGCACCCCTCCTCTCCTAAAATTTCCCTTTCATCCTCTCATGCTCCACCCCTGAGAATTTTATTAACCTAGCCCCCCTTTCCCTTCTCGGGCCTAATCCTTTGTTAACCCAGCTCTACCTCTCTCCCCCCAATAATAATACTAAGTAATATTACTTATTCAATCTCAAAACATGATTTGATTTTAGGTATAGTTAAGATTCAGATTAAAACATAATATCAATAAGCTTATGACATAGACCTAAAAAATAAAAAATCAAATTATTAGTAAAATAATATTAATACTACTCTTCAACAAAACAAAACAAAAAGAACTTATAATTTCATTAAAATGAAATTAAAAAAGAGAAAAATTTATTACATACATTGAAAACATCAATTACTTTACTATTCGAATTATTAAAGTAGTATTAATATCAACAAATAGAAATCAAAAGAACTAAAATTTCATTAAAAATGGAATTAAAATAAAATTTATTAAATAAGGCTAAAAATAAATTTATTACAATACATTGAAAACATAAAATTTAATAAATTAAATTATACCAAGGGTCATATTAAGTGAGTATAATGTAACTTGGTTATCTTAATAAAATGTTGTCGGGACGGTTGGCGATGGAGGAAACCCTAGCTGAGCACTGTGAGAGGTATCCATGGTTGTTCTGGGGTACTGTCGCTTGAATTCTGATGGTCTGGGCTAAGCCCTCAGGGCTCACTGGGCCTGTTGCAAATCTACCTACCTAGCTAGCGGTTTACTTGGCGCCCTCCGTTTCTGAGTCCCCCTTTTATTTTGCCAGCTGTTACTCTGTTTACTGTCGATTATCGAGGATATGGACGAGGCAGATATCTCGATGGACTCTCCTCCCCATGAGGTCAACAACCTACACCATCGTGCCAATTCCAGTCTGGGACCATTCGCTGCTACTCGACGACCTCTTTCTGCCTCAACCTCCTCACCGGGTCGACCTGGTACATCTATGCCCCATCCCTCCTCCTCTGTGCTTATCGACGATGGCCCCGGGTTAGATCGCCCCCATCTTTCCCCAGCGACTCTGAACCTGTTAGGCTCTTGTATACAATCTTCACCCTCCTTTGATGCATTGCTCCCCTAGCTCACCTACGTCTCTGCCCCGCCGGGCTTCCCATCCATGTCTGGCACCCCTCTTATAGGTACCATCCCCTTCTCAAACCCCCCTCTTTGTAGCGGCCCTTTGAACCCTGGTGGCCCTAACCCTAACCCTAACACCCCCATTTGCTCGGGATGTTTTAGCTCCCAGATTCCCACTCATAAATCCACCCCATCCACCCCTTAGACTATGAAGCAAGGTATTCACGGCTTGCTCAAGGATTATCCGACGGCCCGCTGAACATACAAACTCAAGAAAGGTCGATGCCTTAGGGCCAGGGACAGAGATATTAACCTCGCACTGGGTTAAGATCTCTTGATGGGAGAAGTGGATGACATAGCCAAGAAGGTACTGGTTGGCCGTGTCCGCGGGCGGAACTATAACGTGAGAGGCTTTGACTTTGGACTGAGGAAATCTGGGGCAACTTACTGAAAGATCTGCCCATCATTTGGGTACTAGCGCGGGGCTGGTTTTCCCTCCGCTTCCATGAGGAGGAATACACAGATTGGATATTATCCCGGTTCTGGCACATTGAACTTGCACCTATGTTGCTGAAGAGATGGGATCCTCTATTCGATCCAGAGAGGGAACAATTAGGAGCAAGGCCGATCTGGGTTTGCCTGCCAGGTCTTCCATTGCAATACTAGACCCCTACTATTTTCAAGCGCATTGGAAACGCACTGGGTATCTACCTGGATCACGATCAATCGTTTGAAATGTCAGGGATCATGACTATGACTCACATACTGGTTCACCTAGACACCAAGGCAGGACTGGAGGAAAATATAACCCTGCATTGGCGTCATTTCGCGCGTCAGAAAAATCTGGACTATGAAGGAGTGCCATTCCGGTGTAGGCATTGCCATAAGGTCGAACATCTATACGAAGACCGCCATCTGCTCTCGACCGCTACTCCAGCTGCTACTAAGGGTTCGAAGCACCATCAAACAAAGGAACCGATGGTGGACGAGCTTCCCAGAGATTCGGATCATCCAAAGGATGATGCTAGGATCACTGTACAGACATCTAGTGCTTGCCAGATGTCGCCTCCTTCTCCTCCTATGACTAGATCCCGGTCTGTGACGGAAGCTGCTCCTTCATCGGGTACTGTCTATCCCCCCTGCTCCTCTGCTCTACGTTTTAATCATTTAAATGTCACTTTGGCAGCATCTGGATCCTCCTCATGTTTAATTACTTCTCCCATTACATGTTCGATTGAGCCTCCATCACCTATCTTCTCTACCACTCCGCCAATTATCCTTGGATAGGATGGCCTGCATCTGCCATCCCCCCCCAACCTCGTGCTCACACTCCTACAACCTCCGTCCCTGACAAAAGACTATCCCTGATGTGATGGGCTTGGGTATTACACCCTATAACTCTAATCATAAGCCCACCAGAGGCCAACCATCCAAATTAGCTAAAGCCATAAAAATAGCTGGGAACGATGTTTCCTAGGGTCGACAGAACACCATTGATTAGGTGCTTAGAGTAGTGGAAACCCTCGCAAATGTTCCCCGATGAAATGGCTCTCCTTCAACTGCAGAGGCTTGGCCAACCCCTCAAAAGAATTGGCTCTCAAGATACTCTTGAATAATGTGCCCTGTGACATTATTTTCCTACATGAGACCTTGGGGTCCTCCGAACTGATTGTCAAGACCCTTCTTGGTATCATGTATGGGTGGCACTTTGAAGCCCTGGATGTTGCATGGTGGTCTGGGGGACTTTCTCTTAGGATAAAACCTCGATACATCAGGGTGATTTCATCATGGGGCCGTCAAGGATTCCTTGGTATGGACATATTTTTGGCTGAATTTGGCAAATAGATTCGTATAATGAACATATATGCCCCCTATCAACATAGATTGGCCTTCTGTAAGTGTATTCTAGATAACTCGTTGATTAATTAATCAACTATATTAGGGGGTGATCTCAAATTTTCCATAGGACACACAGAATCTTGGGGCCATCATTCGTAGCTCAATCCACTCTCAGATCAATTGAGCTCCCTCTTGGATCAGTATAGTCTTATTAACGTACCTATGAATAAGAAGATGCCTACTTGGCTAGGGCGAAGACTTGATTGATATCTCATCCATGAAGACCTGCTAGTATCCCTTACAAATTACGGACAATGGGTGGGCTCCGATGGCATTTCATATCACTCGCCTATATATCTGGAATTGGCTGGTTCCTTTAACAAACCAAGAGCCCCCTACAAGTTCAATTCGAACTGGTTAAAGGACCCTGATTACCTCAAGATGGTCTCGGATTATTGGAAATCTCATCCCCCTTCAATTGAGCAGAGGAAGGTTGTAGGTTTTTGCAATAACCTGAATAACCTCAAGTGGTTATCTATTGATTGGGTCAAAAATAAAAAAGCTAGGGAGGAGCACACCTTAACTGACATTGAAAAACAATTGGTCACTTTAACGGATGAACAAGGGAGAGGCTTCAATTCCATTGAAGAAAAATTACACCTAATGGAGTTGGAATCCCAGAGATCAAAAATCCTACAAGACCGGGAAGAAACTTGAAGATTCAGAAGCAAGGCTATCTGTTTACAAGCTGGGGATGGTAACACTAAATTCTTCCACAAATTTGTAAATGGAAGAAAATTCAGCAACACTATTTGGCAGATCCACTCGGATCAGGGACAAATAGTTAATACACATCCACAACTGACATAGATGGGCATTGCACACTTCAATCAGCTGTTCAAAGTTCCTCCAGGAGCTACACTTGCTGATATCATCTGAATCGCAGGGCACTTTACCAGATTTGTGCAACCTGACTTGTTGTAGGAACTCAGTAAACTTGTCACTTTGGGGGAATTGGAGAGCACTCTGAAGTGGTTCAAAAAGGATAAAAGTCCAGGGCCAGATGGATGGCCGCTGGAGTTCTACCCTACCTTCTTCGACATCATTGGTCTTGACCTCCTTGAAGTGGTCGAAGAAATCCACATCCTGGGTAGAATGCATGAGCCTATAAACTCCACCTTTATTGCCCTCATTCCCAAGCTGGATTCCTCACTATCGTTTAATGATTTCAAGCTTATATCCCTATGCAACTGCCTTTGTAATATTATTGCTAAGATTATAGCTAATCGTATTAAACTGATCCTGTCAGATCACATCCCTTTCTGCAAAATCGACAAATCCATGAGGCCATTGGCATGGCACAAGAGGTCCTCCACTCTATCAAATTGAAGAAACTCAAAGGAGTGATGCTAAAAATTGACTTCTCAAAGGCTTTTGAGATGGTCAACTGGCTATACCTTCAGATGTTACTCACTCATCTGGGGTTTCCACAGACTTTATCAGACAGATTATGTGCTGTATTAATTCAGTATCCTTTGTAATTTTAATCAATGGATCGACCTCCCACTCCTTCCGAGCGGAGCAGGGACTCAGGCAAGGATGTCCACTATCCCCACTACTATTCCTATCGGTCATGGAAGGCCTCAACAAAAATATTGCATCGGAGAAGCGTGAGGGGCAGTTTAAGGGCCTCAAGATTATGGATCAATGCATATTATCACATATACTCTTTGTAGATGACATCCTCATATTTCTTGATGGGATCATTTAGGACATCATCACTCTCATGGGGATATTGAGGTTATTCAGCTCTACCACAGGGATGGAAATTAATTAGGTCAAATCCACTATATCCTTATCAAAATGTACTGAACAGG
Organism: Pinus taeda; assembly: GCA_000404065.3. Classification (NCBI taxonomy): domain Eukaryota; kingdom Viridiplantae; phylum Streptophyta; class Pinopsida; order Pinales; family Pinaceae; genus Pinus; species Pinus taeda. Next base: position 69,892 of record APFE030717210.1, read on the forward strand.
AAACCAACCTTACTCTCCAAAACTTCCCTTTTCGGAATCAGGCCCTAGAGGATGGACTGAAGTACTTGGGATTTAGGATAAAATCAGATGGATACAAAATAACATACTGGACATGGTTGATTTCAAAGGTGGAAAGAATATTAAACATATGGAGCCATCGACTACTATCTAGGCCTGGTAGATTGGTGCTTATCAAATCAGTACTTGAAGCCACATCGGTATACTGGATGTCCTTGGCCTATATTCCTCAAGGAAGTATGCAAAGGATACAAAGAGTATGCTGCCAATTCTTACGAAAGGGACATAAGGAGGGGAAACTCTATGCTTGGGTCAATTGGAGCGTCATTGTTATCCCCAAAAAATGGGGAGGCTGGGGCTTAAAAAACCTATCTGCCTTTGCACAGGTTCTTGCAGCCAAACTTGGATGGCTGCTTATGAAACACAGGTGTTATAGACATTTTTGGGCACTTCAACCCCAATCACAAATTTTCATAAACTGAGGGCTCTTAAGTCCCTAAAAGTGTTGCTTCACTGCCTAAAGGAACAAGGTCAACTGATTACATCATCTCCCAGAAGTTCTCCACTGAAAACTGCTCATAAATGGTCAAAACTGGACCATAATGAAAGCTCAATGCAGAGGGTGCGATGCATATCACCTTCCCAATGTACAAGGTGTGATGCATACTGATTTTCTCCTCTGTAGGGTGTGATGGTCGGGAATGGACAAATGGCAGGGACAAAAATGCGAGGTGGAAGATCATGGAATCTTCTAGAAGCTTCCCCTCTGACACTTGCCTCTCTATTTTTGACCAGGGATGAGTAAAAGATCATCATCCTCCAAGTGGAAGGAGGAACTATCAGAGAGAGGACACTAATCAAGATCCCAGAAGATGACTCACCTCTCTGTAATCATCTATATATCGATCCCTCATTTTCTATTTTCTTACATTATTTTCGGGCGGACAACCCTTTGACTTGACTCATTACAATTCGCGTTTCGTGCACTTTGTGGAACCTTTACCATACTTTTACCCAAAATTGTGGACTTCAAGCCTTGAAACTGTTACGCGGGGGATCCCCTGCCCAACATAGTGAAGGAAATTACTGACGGTGGCGCAGTTCAGCTCGTGAAGCTCAATGGGGAATTATTTCTACGACAGGTCAATGGAAGTCATTTGAAGTTGTATCAAGGGAATTTTGTGCCTGTGCAATGACTACATGATAGCAGGAAAGTCTTAGTACTCCAGGAAGCTACGAGGAAATACGAGACTATAAAGTAAACTTCTCGAAGAATGGGAAAACGAAGAGTGGGCTACATGAGGGAAGCAGGAAGTGCACCAGAAGGTGTTGCTCCATGGAGGATGGTTCTGCATAGTTGGGTCCAAAAATAATCGTTGGATGCATTGTAGTTGATTGAATGGAAAAAATATCATTAGGAGGAGTGGGCAAGTTTCATTTACGGCAGAAATATTTGGCAATCAGTTACCAAATATGCATTTATCATCAGAATTTGGATGAAACATTTGGATTTGAATTTTAAATCGCCTGTAAATCTGGCATGCTAGACCGTAGTAGAACACTTTTCCTTCGAAAAATCACTTTTGAGCATTCTTGTCTTCATTTTATGAATCAGGAATACTAGGAAGATCTGTTTAAACATCGAGGGTTAGCTAACTTATCTGAAACCTTTTGCAAGGTGTTCTTTGATAGAATGATGGCCACTAACCTTGCAAAAGCAACGAGTTCTAAAGTCGCAATCCCTGAATCACGTTGTCAATGGAAACCACACTATTTGTGACTACGGTGCTGAGTTTCCCTAGGCCTAAGCCATGAGCCACTAAGGAGAAGCAGAAGAAGCCACAGTCTATTCCGGTGAGGTAGTCACCAAGGAATAACCCTATAGAGGTTCGACACAAAGGGATGATGGAAAAATCCAAATAGCCACATGAGATCTTGATGAAGAGGAGCTCCATAAAGGGGTTGAAGAGTTGGATGCTGAGGAGGGAGAGCCTATCACTAGGCTCCAACAATATATCCCTCTGCAAAAGGGCAAAGCGAAGGTACCCAACCATCCTGATTTCGGTAAGTTTATGGTATCTACACTATTTTTTCCTTAATAGGTGGTATTTGAAGGTGCACTCCTAGGGTGCATTCTTGAACTTAAATTGGAATATTGAGATCTAGCTGATCACGAGAAATTTTCGTAATTGGCGACAAACAAATATTTGGTGAAGATATACTATGAAGAGAGTGTTAGGTCCCTATACTACTAGTGTAACCACTTATTGCTATTAATAAAACCCCCTTATAATATTTTTGTGCCCATGTAGTCCCCATATTGTTATTATTGTGCCCCATAAAAGCCCAATTTTGTTCTTATTGTGGCCTTAGATTATTATTATTATGTCGGCTCCGATTATATTATGATCCCTTAGACTCCTATATATAGAAAGGAGGTCTTGTCATTTGTATCATCTAAGAATTATTCATTTGTATAATGTAAAGGAGGTTTCCCCCTCGAATAGGCTTATTTTTAAGGCGTTCATCTATCTTTTCTATCTTTTTGTGAGCTTGTTTCATAACATTTGGTATGAGAGCTTTGGATTCTAGGGTTTCACTGCTCAAAACAGGTCATCGTGGAATTTTCGCCATAATTTTTTTCTGCAATGTTTCAGAAGCTAAAACAAACCCATTTGAGACAAAATCTCTCTGAACCTTGGGTCCGAATTTCAGAGCTTGTCTTGCTATATTTTAGGATATATGATCTGAGGAAGTTAGGGTTTTTGCAAGCACGAGAATTTCATCTAAAATAGGTCATCGTGGAATTTTCGCTATAACGTTTTGCTACAAAGTTTCAAAACCTAAAAAAAACCTATTTGAGATGAAATATGTCTGAACCTTGGGTCCGAATTTGATATCTTGTCTCACTATATTTTCGGATATATGATCTTAGGAATTTAGGTTTTTGCAGACTCCTGAATTACATCCTAAACAGGTGACCATGGGAAAATTTTCATAACGTTCTCTCTGAGAATCAGATTGAAATTACGTAAGAAGTTACAGAAAGAGGACAAAATTTATATTGTTTGGGTATAATTCTCATAACCTAAGGTTGAAATAGTGACATGTGGCACGTCGTACAAGTTCACTCGACTAAACTAGTCTATAATTAGGTCATCGCGAGACATTGGAAATAGATCTTTCTTCAGGAATCCAATTACAATTAGACTTGCGGAGTTAGAAGGAGGACTCATAGGGCTATTAAAGACCGAAATTTCAGAAATTAAATATTTGAAAGTATGGTGTTACATTCATTTCAAGATCGAGCTCCTAAAATCAATAAAAAGCGAGATGAGGAAGTTTGATGGAAAGGATCCAATAAATTGGATACTATAGATGGAGAAATATTTTTATCTACATGGTGTACCACTATTAGAAAAGGTACGTATTGCATATAATTATTTAGAACCGAATCAATTTTATGGTATAAAGGGCTTTGTTCTTGTAAAAAACTTGTCACGTGGTCAATTTTCATGGAGGAAATGATAACGCATTATGAGGATACAAAGAGAAACACCTTCTTTAGCCAATTGATAAATCTCAAACAAAAGGGTTCAATGGCAAAGCACATTGAGGACTTCCAAAAATTGAATATAAGGGTAAATGATATTCTAGAGAAGAAAATGGCTAATGTCTTCATAAGGACTTTAAAGGATAACATTCAACATGAGGTTCATCTTTGGGAACCTGATTCTTTGGAGAAGGCATTCAAGTTGGCAAGAAAAATTGAAAGAAAAATTATGGAAACAAGGAATCCCACCACTCACAACTATAATTATGGAAGTGTTTTTTCTCCTAGCCTTCCACAACGTACAAGGTTTTCACCACAACAATTGGAAGAAAAAAGAGAAAACAGGATTTGTTACAATTGTGATAGCAAATACACTAAAGGTCATAAGTGTGCTGAGAAGAAATTATTTTACATAGATTATGAAGAGGAGGAAGAAAAGGATCAAGAAACATCAAAATAATGTGATATACACTAGGAATGCACCCAAAAGGAGGAAGAAATGAATTTAATCATACCTTGTAAAGCATTGGAAAGAATTACCACTCCTCAAACTCTCAAGATAGAAGGACATATCAATAAGAAAAAGGCTAAAGAAGTGAAAGATCACATCTAAAAAGAAGAAATGAATCCAATCAGATATTGTAATGCATTGGCTAGAATTACCACTCCTCAAACTATCAATATAGAAGGACATATCAAGAAGAAAAATGTTCAAGAATTGAAAGATCACATCGAGCATCAAGAAATGAATCTGACCATATCTTGTAATACATTGGAAGAAATTCCACTCCTCAAATTATCAAGATAGAAGGACATATGAGGAAGAAAAAGGTAATAGTATTGATTTATTTGGGAAGTACCCATAATTTTATTCATTTTAAGATAGCTAAGGAATTTAATTTCTTCCTACATCCAACAACGGAGTGTCAAGTGATGGTTGCAAGTGGAGGAACCATAAATTGCTCTAGAAAGTGCCATAATATCAAGCTATCCATGGGAGAATATGTATTGAATATCTCAATGCTTTCCATTCCAATGGGTGGTGCTGATGTTTTACTAGGCATCCAATGGCTACAATCTTTGGGTACGACAACTTTTAATTTTCAAGAACTTTTGTTGATTTTTTTTTGGAAGGAAAGAAAGTGGAATTGAGGGGCATCGAAGGGAAAACTGGAAATATAATGAACTCTAACAGCATGACAAAGCTTATAAATAAAGAAAAACAATGTGTAATTGCACAATTATGTTCAATAGAGGATTCCACATCGAAATCATGTATTTCTCCAGATCTCCAAAACGTTTTGGACAATCATTTCAAAGTATTTGAGGCTCCCAAAGGCCTCCCATCTATTCATGATCATGATCATGCTATTCATTTGATTCTAGGAAGTGTTCGTCCAAAAATCAGGCCTTATAGATATCCATATGCCCAAAGGAGTGGGAACTCATTCAAAAGTTGCAGAAGGTCCCAATTCAAAAAATATTGCAAGAACTTGACAAGGAAGGAAAAATCATATTGGAACCTAAACCAGTCACAGAACTGAGAAATCGATAGCCATGAAATAGATCAATTTTAGAGTAGATCATCAAGTGGAAGAACTTACCCGATAAAGATTCCACATGGGAGGACAAGAATTTATACAGAAGCATCAAGAACTACTCAAGCATTAAGGACAACACTTTTTGAAGGAGAGGGGCACGTTAGGTCCCTATACTACTAGTGTAACCCCTTATTGCTACTAGTACAACCCCCTTATTATATTTTTGTGCCCATGTAGTCCCCATATTGTTATTATTGTGCCCCATAGAATCCCACTATTGTTATTATTGTGCCCTTACATTATTATTGTTATGTCGGCTTTGATTATATTATGACCCTTAGACTCATATATATAGAAAGGAGGTCTTGTCATTTGTTTCATCTAAGAATTTTTCATTTGTGTAATGTAAAGAAAGTTTCCCCCATGAAGAGGCTTATTTCTAAGGTGTTCATCTATCTTTTCTATCTTTTTGTGAGTTGGTTTCATAGCTGAGACCGGAGTCATGCGGCTGGAGACTATGAAGTGGGTCACAGGGGTGCAAAATGTTGTGTTGCTAAATATGCTATGGGTGCAGCATTTTAGTTGAACCACTGTCAACATGGTGTGCGTACGCAAATTTCTTACCTTGGTCATGATGGGTGTCTCTGGCTGGGAGAGCCCATCCGTATTAGAGATATGCTAATCCACCGCATCACAAGATTTCCCTACCAAGGGGTGGATCCAACCGAGGAGTTTGGAGGCAAGAGTAAAGAAAAGAAACTCGTGGACAAAATTAAGAGCGAGTTCAGTTTAGTAAAGAAGTCACGTGGATATTCCATCCACTCAATCACATACAAGGCAGTGCAATTTTCCACTCAGGTTTTTGCTTGCAAGGCCATGAAAAATTGTCGCACGGACAAGGTGCTGGTGCCAGCCATTTCATTAGCTACACAATGCATGAAGGGGATGTATTACAACTGGACACATTATCTTTGTAAGGATTTTTTTCTGAATTGTCACAAATCATATGACAATGGAAAGGAATTCCACTATGCCTGATTGTTGTTGTTAACTTCCCTAGTTATGTGGAGATTGCTAGAAGACAATTAGTTCCCTCTATAGGATGCATATTTACCATAGGCATCAAAGTTCGCTTCACTTTGGGCAACAAAGGACCTGAAGAGAGTCATGGAAACAAAGATATTCAGGGTGTTGATCGAGATGGACCTTCACATGATGATCAGCCAGAGGCTGACACTGTCACCTACCTTGTTTGAGAAATTGGAGCCATATGTGGAGTTCAAGGAAAATTTTCACAACGTATGCATCTGCGCATGATGAGATCCTAAGAAGTTTTGGTACAAGTTTCCATACCTATTCACTGAAGCAGATGTACAAGAATTCATGAGGAAATGGCCAGGGGAGTGGTTGCACCCCACAAATCTTAGCGCTGGAACAAGAAAGGGTAGAGATATTTTGTCCACACCAATGAGGGTAGTGTAGAGAAATGAAGAGGTTTTGTAGGTAGCAGCCTGAGAAAAATGCACAAAAAAAATAAGGAAGTTGTTGCCAAGGCAGCTGCTGAAAAGGAGCATTTCGCGAAGGATGCTAAAGTGGAAGTTGATGAGTCTGCTTATCAACATACTACGAACAAGGAAGGGTCAGAGGAGGAAGGAGGTGGTGGCATGGAGCAGATAACTCCCTTTAAATTGCATAAGCGGATCAAGGAGATGACTTTTAGACCCAGGAAGAAGCAGAAATTAGACAAGCATGCACATGTAGATTTGTCGTCCTCACTGTGGTGTAGGTAGATTCTTAGTGCAAACATAAACAATTCCTCTAGCCTGAGGGAGTGGGTCTAGCCAAAAACAAACAATCTATGGAAAATCTCCTTAAGCTAGAATCAATTAAGAGGGTCTACCTCTTAGAACGCTATTCTGCTTAGTGATGATCCTGCTTCATCACTCCATCTATCTTTTGTTTCATTCCTTTGAATAACTGAAACAAGAAAACAACAACAACAACAAACGTGATAGCATACAACCATCTACCAGACTTCCCTTACAAAGCTTCTAGACATGGAAGCTTTGGCTGCATATTTAAAAAACCTTCCAAAAGAGGATCGGCATGACTGAAAAAGGGCTCAGTCACTCCATACGACATGAGTGCTAGTTTTAATCTCTGCAAATCGACGCAAGGAGGAAATTGGTCAGTAGCGCCGGTCTTGTAAACTGGGATAAAAGGAAGATCCTTGGGAAATGATGCAAAGGGGAAATATTTTTCTCATGAAGAGGGACATATTGGGAGTTTCTTCATGATGGGAAAACATGTTGGGTACACTGTAGAGGTCCTCCAGGATCATAGATGAGGAGTACAGGGACAGTGGAAAAATGTTGTATAACACTCACTAAGGTGGACTTGGGTGAAATCAGAGACAAGGTATGCGATACAATGACGAAGCTATGGACACAATTTGAATAACAATACCTGCTGGCACTGGGAACATGCAGAAGGATCTGCACGAGTTGTAGTTTCAAATAGGTCGACATCATACGAATGTGGGATAGGAGAGTAGGATTCAAGCGAGCCTACAACAAGCAAGCGCGACTCTGTTAGAGACAGATAGGACTCTAAACCTCACAGTCATACCATTACTAGAGGGATCACTGCGCACAAAGGTAGATGAGGAAAACACCTAACTTGAACAAATCAAGGATCTGGATGTGAACTTAGATGTGTTGCCTGTTCAAACCCTCCACGTGCTTCATGAGGGGTTATCAGACGAGCTCAATATCATAGAGTAGCATGCACTATCAGTTATCAGTGAGGTAAATATGAAAACTGAGCAGATCTTCATAGGAAAGGCTAAGGCGCTGAAGGAGAATGAAGAAATAGTTGTGCAAAGCAAGAGCTTGGAGGCAAAAATTACACAAGAATGTAAGAGACTGCCAGAACTTCACATTCCAGAAGATGTTACCGCAGCAGCAAAGATTTAGAAGTTGGCTATTGCGGTCAGAGAATTGAAGGCTAAGATCAACTGAGTAACATTTGAGTTCCAAAAGAAGCTCTTAGAGCTAGAGTTGAAATTGCAACCAACCACTCCACAAGAACTCCGAGAGTAGGGCAGAGCAGCCATAAGGGAGAGCATGGCCACTTTGGATGTAGCAATCACAGGTTGCACACTGATCTTCAAGCAGGTAATGGACTATGGAAGACTCTACAAGAGGACCCAAACCTACAGAAACTTGGCGGAGATATCAGAGACATGTAATAAAATTTTGATGAACGCGAGGTGACTATGCGTACTTTGGCACCAGTCTAACACTTCACTCAATTGCAAGAAGGAAAAAAATTCCAAACAAAAATTAAAGAGCTATAGAGAAAAGAGGTCTTATTAAAGGCCAGAATACAACCATGGATAGAGGAAGCAAGCCAAATTACTATGTCATTCCAAGAGAAGTTGAAGACACTCCAGTAGACACAAAGGATGATATGCCTTGTGATGGAAGGCCCGACTATAGAAAAGCTGGTAAAGGAAGTGCAGCAAGATGTTGTGCATGGTTTTGCTGACATAGAGGTGTTGAAGGTGGAGTTTAGCGACCTCCGCAACAAGATATATACGCCACCTGAATGACTCGAGGGAAAGTCACCAAATTTTGCTGGGGGACTGTTGGGATTGAGTCAATTTTGTTAAGTTTTGGGAATTTTTTTAATGAATGTAAAGTCTGTACAAAATGTGGAAGCAGAGCGTGAAGCTAGTATGAGTCAAAGGTACTTTAGTCTGTGGGGTGGGTAGGTAATAGAGTGGTTTTGAAACCCACCCATGATCCGTGGACCATGGTATTCTAAAGAAAATACTATATATAGATGATTCATAGAGAGTCTTAAGAATAACTTAACTTGAAGAATCATTGTAAGGGCAAGGTGCTAAGGTAGGAAAGGTCTCTTTCTTGTACCTAGGAAAAAGGGGAAGGCTCCTGCAAGTGAGTGCGCAGATACCTTGGTAGGTCCAGAGATTGAGTGCATGGGCCCCTACAACTAAGTGCACATGGATAAGAAGTCTTTAATTGAATGTTTATACTTAATAAAGACTGCTTTGAGATGATTCTAATGCATTTGATCCTTGTTATTTACTTCTGCTACATTTTATGTATCTTCGCTCTGTGATATGTTTATATGAATTAATACTTATGTACTGCACGAAACTAGTATATCTGTAACATTTTTTCATTTTGAGAGTAATTAGCTACCTTCGCAGAAAAGCTTCTTTCTTTAGAGAAATCACCAGCTAACACAAGGACGAAAGACAAAACTGAGCTAGGGTTGGAGGTGAAGACAAGGTTTTGGATTCAGGGTACTATTGTGGGGAGTGTATGGGGGAGTGTTGCTCCTTCCTATGGTCAAGTAGTCACAAAAGGAAGTAAGGACACATGAAAGAAACATTTGAGAAAACCTCTGGAGAATATTTTAGAAGCACGAAGTCAGGGGACATCTAGGAGAAGTGGAGATCAGGATCAGGAAGAGAATCAACAGGAAACTAGCAAAGAAAAGTAGAATGGAGGCAGCAGTGAAAGACTGGCTCCATAAATACAACTGGGGTCTACAAGCCCAAGTCAGGCATCATTCCTCTAGTCAAATTGAGCAACCCAACGATACAGGAACATAGGGATAATATGACAAAGCATGCAATCATATGCAAGTTCATGGGGCTATGGCCGACGGAGAGGGCATTACATGTCTAGATAAGGAGCCATTGGAAGCCAAAGGGAGAAATACATTTACATCTGGGTTCTAAGGGCTTTTTCACAGTTGTGTTCACAAGCCTAGAGGACAAAGATAGAGTGTTTGAAGGGGGGCCATATTTCTATGCTGCGACATGACTCTACATGCGACCACAAATGATGAACTTTGTCCCAAAACATGAAACAATCACATCAATACTGGTTTGGATCAAACTATATTCCCTTCCTCTGGATTATTAGCAAGCAGAATCTTTGAAAGCCATAGGCAACAAGCTGGGGCATTTTCTAGAGATCTCAGAGGCAACTCTGAAAGGAAGGTATACCTCCTTTGCCCAAATATATGTGGAAATGGATCTATCTGGAGCCCTTCCAGAAGCAATAATTTTAGAGGTATATGATGAAGAATGGGTGCAAATAGTGGACTATGAGCACATACCATTTAGATGTCACAAATTCCATGAACATGGGCATCTATATAGAGACTGCCCCACAATCAGTATGGAAGGAAACCATAAAACAACTATGGAGAGAGATCACGAAGGTTTCACCAACATTGGGAGAGAGGGGAAAGGGGGAAATCATCCACATAAGAAGGGAAATGAGGACATACATACAAGACACAACAACTTCAAGATCCTGGAGGAAGAAGAGGGGAATGATGAGACAGTTCAGGACATGGAGAATGTCACAAAGGAGCAGGATAAGGTAGCTGACATGGAGGATATCACAGTAAATAGCCAACAAAAGGTAGGATGATCTACCAAGCTTGATGGAGATCAGCAGGGACCAAGAGATGAATCCAAGCGAAGCGAGAACAGAGGACCATGAGCTATAAGAGATTCTGGATAGGGAGAATCTAGATCTAGAGAAATTTCTGGAACAAGGAAAAACCATAGGAGTGGACTCACTGCCAAAAGAGGACTATGAAAAAGTACAACAACTCTTTCTTTGGAGGTCACAAGCGAAGGGAGATGGAGTCAAAATAAGTCATGAGGTCACAAGCGAAGGGAGATGGAGTCAAAATAAGTCATGAAAGCTAGGAGCCAAGCGGGGTCAAGATAATGGAGAATTATCAAGCACAATTTCCAGAGAACTTAGGTAGGAAAAAAGGAAGAAAGAGACAAAATGAACTGCTGAGCGAATGTTGATCAACTTAGGTAAGATGAAACATCTCACCAGATATTCCTTTACTAATCTTTCTTAATGAATCTCACAACCTGGAACATTAAAGGCATAGGGAATAAGAGGAAACAAAGAAATCTTAGTAACAGAATGAAGGAAGAAAAACCATACATGGTTTTTATTCAGGAGACAAAATGTTTGATAGAAACGATAAGAGATATTCATAATAAGTGGTTAGGAGAATATGAGTATTTAGAGGTTAAGGCAAACAACTCGGCGGGGGGGATTATCACTTTGTGGGACCCATAGAAATTTGGAATTCTGGATACTGAAGCATCCAAGAACTATTTCTCCCTAATATGTCAACCTGTAGGGGACAAGGAGATATACATGATTATAAATGTTTATGGACCTCAAAAGCAAGCAGACAAATTCAAGTTGCCCATCTTTCTGGAGGATCTAAGAGCAAGACATCCCACTTTGCCCTAGATCGTTGCAATAGATTTCAACATGATAAGATCTCTTTCAAAGAAAAAAGGAGGCACTAAACAGCTAGGTAGAGACTCCATGGCCTTCCAGAACTTCGTTATGAACATGGGTCCAGTGGATACTGAAACAATTAATGGAACCTTCACTTGGAACAACAAAAGGGGAGGGGATAATCAAGTTGCTTCCAAACTTGACAGATTCATCATTTCAGAGGACCTCCTTCTCACAGGACCTGCCATGCCAACCTCCATTCTTCCCTTTGGAGGACCAGATCATTGGCCTGTACAACTGGAAGCCACCTTTATGGGCATACTGAGAAACAGACCTTTCAGGTTTGAAAATCCCTGGCTCTCACACCATGATTTCACTAATAACATTGATAAATGGTGCTGAGAGGAGTTGAATATCAGGGAAAACAAATGTACATGCTCTAGCAGAAACTTAAACATATCAAATCTCACCTTAAAGCTTGGAAAAAAAATGAATTTGGAGATATATTCAAAGCCAAAAGAGAAGATGAGCAGAAGCTCCAGGAAATCAATCATATCAACATCACAGAGGGCTTCACTGAAGAATGGTGAAAACTAATTGACGCTCTGCAAGAAGAATGAGAGGAGCGATGCTCATAGGAAGAAATTTTCTAGAGGCGGAAATCAAGAATACAATGGATTAGAGAGGGAGAAAAAAACAAAAAATTCTTCCATAAATCCACTATGGCTCACAGGACACACAACAAAATTACAAAGATTAAAGATTCTTATGGTATTGAACTTGTTTCTCACAATGATATGGAATCAATGCTTATACAACACTTCTGCAATATTGCAAAGGAACCACTGGTGGACAGGTCTAGGTTCATTGACCATTTCACTTAGTATATCCCTCAGCTAGTTACGAGAGAGGACAACCACAATCTCAACAAGCCAGTATTGGAAGAGGAGTTCAGTGAAGTGATTAATGAAATGTAGAATGGAAAAGCACTAGGCCCGAATGGTTTCAATGTAGACTTCTTCAAAGCCTGCTGGGAAACTATCAAACATGATATCCTCAAGGTGGTGGAGGATAAAGAAGATCCAAAAAGATACTGAAGGCTCTGAATGCATCCTTCGTAGCTCTTATTCCAAAATAGGAAAATGCCATGACTCCGGATGGCTTTCGACCCATAGCCTTATGTAATGTGGCATATAAGATTATCTCCAAAGTAATAGCCAATCGACTCAAACCACTTCTACCTGCTCTCATCTCGGAGGAGCAAAAAGGCTATTTGGAGGGAAGACAAATCCTCAACAATATCATCCAAGCTCATGAGGTGGTACACTCTCTCAAAAGCAACAAACAAGCTAGTATGATCATTCAGTTGGACCTAGTGAAAGCACATGATAAATTGAGTTGGTCTTACATAAGAGCAATTTTAAAAGCCTTTGGTTTTGACCAGAATTCGATAAAATGGGTAATGGCATTAGTTACCTCAACCAATTTTTCTATACTGCTTAATGGAGCTCCATATTGGACCTTCACACCCTCCATAGGGCTCAGACAAGGAGATCTGCTCTCACCATTCCTCTTCATCCTCATGATGGAAGGGCTAGTCAAAACATTTAAAAGGGAAAATGCTAAAGGATGAATTCAAGGTATCAAACTTACCGTGAATGGAGAGGAAAACACCCATCAATAATTTGTGGATGATAGAATGTTGCAGGGCATACCCACATTCAGGGAATCTAGAGCAATCAAAAGCATCTTAAATGACTTTGCTATGGCAGTAGGAACAGAGGTAAGCCTTAAAAATTCCAAAGTTTTTTCTTTAACATTAATATTGCTATTCATAGAAACATTACCAGAATTCTTTAATTTCAAAGGGAACAACTACCTTTGAAATATCTTGGCATTCCTCTTACTAACAAACCTGTAAGCAAGAAAGTGTGCGAACCAATATTAAATAAACTTCAGGAAAAGGTTAGAAAATGGACATGCAGGTCATTAAATTTGGCAGGACACCTTGTACTCACACAGGCGGTCTTGCAGGCCATTCCCATTTTTATGTTTTCGGCTCTTCTTGCTCCTCAAGGTATTAAGCAACAGAGAAGAAGCATACAAAGGGAATTTCTGTGGGGCAGAGGGGAAGAGAAAAGTAAGTGGGATTTAGTAGCTTGGGACAAGCTTTGAAAACCCAAAAGCGATGGTGGATTGGGGCTTCATGATCCTTAGACCCTCAACAAGTGTTTCGGGAGCCAAGCTTTGGTGGAGATGGATTAAACAGCTGAATGCCCCCTGGTCTAAGCTTTGGAAAAAGAAGTATGCCAAATACTGGTAGGAGAAGGACCAAATTAGAATGTCAGGGCAAATCAGGGGCTCCCATATTTGGAATCTTTCCTGGGATAATAAAAATATTTTTCATGAACATTGTTTTTTGGAAATTCGAGTAGGGGACCTTGCTTGATTTTGGGAGGATAACTGGCAACAAGAACCCAACCTTTATAGGGAGGAACTTTCACCTCTCAAAAGTGACACTGACAACAAAGGTATGGTGTTGGTAAAATACTTGTAGGATCAGGGAAGGAATAAAGGAAAATGGTGTAAGTGGAAGGATCTAGTATACAACGATGAAATCCCGCTGAAGACCAATGCAGAAGCTCTCACCCAAGAGCTAGAGAATATAAGAATTCTAGTTTCTTCCTCAATGGATAAATTAAGATGGGGAAACAATACCGAAGGTCAATTTAACCTCAAAGAGGCTAAATAGGAAGTCGCAAGATTTAACTTTTTCAATCCTAATCAAGACTGGAAGAAACTTTGGAAAAGACCACATTGGATGAAAATAAAGTTACTCATTTGGTTAGTGCATCAAAGGAAGACCTTAACTTGGGATAATATCCTTAAGAAAGGCTTCATGGGTCCTTCCAAGTGTTACCTATGTGGCGCTCATGAGGAGACGATTGAACACCTTCTCAACCTCTGTCCTTTCACTTCAAAGGTGTGGGACTGGGTGGCCTCTATTTTTAGATAGACTGATAGGGATAGTCTTAGCATATCCAACACTCTAAAAAACTGGAGGAAAAGCTTCTCAGGGAATGAGATAGTTAATAAATCATGGATTTTGATTCTAGGTTTTTCCATTTGGAATGTGTGGAAGAACGCAATTGTCGGATCTTCAAAAACAAAACAAACAAGACATAACACATAATTGAGCAAATTCTAAGGAAGCTCAAAGACACAGCAAGAAGCTTGTTGAGGACCCTTCCCAAAGATCCTCCTCTACCCCAAGTGGAGAGAATTATACTTCACTTGGGTCTCTAGTCTATCAGTCCTCTGGGAACAAAAAAGGCAGTGAGCCTAATAAACAAGAGAGTTAACATTTGGAAGCCCCCTTCTTATGGTTTCTTAAAGGTTAATATTGGTGGTGCAGCTAAGGGAAACCTAGGATTAGCAGGCTTTGGGGGTACCACAAGAGATGATTAGGGACAGATACAGGAAATATTCCATGGGCACTTGGGGAAGGCCAATAATAACATGGCTAAGCTCATGGAATTAGAGTAATGCTTGGAAATCCTGGTGAATTCTAGTTCACACAATGTTATAATCGAAGCTGATTCATAATTAATTATTATAGCGGATAAGAAAATTAGCAATGGAAACTCTCCAGATAAAGTGACGAAGCACTGGAATCTTTTGTAGGTTTTTTACCACATCTATGCTCACCTGCGAACCCTCAAACCTGTTAGATTTTCTCATGTGAAAAGGAAATCCAATATGTTAGCAAATCGATTGGCGAATGGAGTCAAAATTAGGGATAGGGATTCTAGGAATGGTTGGGATTTCCTGCCCCCAGGCAAATTGTGAGAAGACTGTCTCTATCATGCAACACAAGATATGGAACCATGGATTAACAGGATGGATCAAAGGGACCCAGAAGACCAGAGGGAGGTTGGAGAACCCCACACAGTCTAACCACCTTGGTTAATTGTGGGTTGAAAGGTTTGTCTCGGATAGCTCCACAAGATGAGGTGTCACTCTTCATATGACTTAGATAGTGTATGACAGAGAATCCAAGTGGATGGGATTGGCCCAAAACTATGTGTGGGATGGAATTGAAGGACAACAGCTGGCGAAAGGACGTGTTTTTTTCCCGCAAGGCAACCTTTCCAATACCACAAGCAGTTTATTAGGCAGGGTCCGAATGGTTTCTAGATTTTCTAAGTTCGGCTCCTATTCCACTCTTTGAGTGACATGTAGTGAAGCAAGCAGAGAGAAAACCACCCTCATCAGGCAGTTATCTCTTATGCTTCTCATCCTTCTGATATTCATGAATACTGTTGGATCTTAGTTAGTTGATCAATGGTGGTGAAGTGTTTGCGCTAGTTGGTCGGACCCAAAAAAAGGATTAGAGTGTTTTGCGTTAATTTCTATTGAGTCTATTTGATAGTTATAATCTTGGCTTGTGGTGGGAACTCTGGTGGACCCATGGTGAGTCATTCGTGGCCTTTTGTGACCTCCAGTTCATGGGACTAGCCCTCTAAGGAAATAATGGGTCATTGGAAGCATGAAAAAACTTCTAGATGACTCTGTGCCTCTATTGTTTGGTGATTCTCCTCGGCTTTCCTGTTTAGGTCTCTCTTGGTTTTGGATGATTGATTTGGATCAGCCTACCCAACTGTTTGTTGCACCCTCATAGAACGGGTCCGACTTCTTGTAAATTATGTATATTTCGCTAAGTTTAATAGAAGGTCCTACTCTTACTTGATCAAAAAAAAATTAGCTACCTTCGTGAAAATATGGACGCTGTTTAGATAGATTTGTAGTAGTTGTTTGTTCGAAAGGGATAAAGTTGCTCAAAGCTAGATATAAGCCATAAGAACCTCAGGAAACCATCACACAGGCCTCTGGATGTGGAAACATGGTTGTAGCATCCCCCCAATACTGCTTCGAGTGAGACTACGGTCTGCGTATGCAAGTTGTTGCCAAAAAGGCCATCGGTTAGGGTTTTCTCTGTTTGTAGAGTTAAATTTAAACCTCGGTCAGGCCCCATCAAGCCAATAATATTTATTTACATGTTCATAATGTTTTAACTATAAATTGATTTATATATTAACACATGTTGACTAAGGTTAATTATTGTTGACATGGTGAACTATATTTAATATGGGCATCATAGTCAACAATAGTAAACATGACTACCTATTGGAAATGTGTTGTCATTGATGGAAAAGGAAAAGCATTAATGGCCAAGGAAAAGAAAATGATCACAAAGGTGTTGCAAGGATCAATTGTTTCCAAGCATATTGTTGAAGTAATTTGTGAAGCTGTAGGATATTTGGAGCCATTTCTATCTCAATAGACATTCTCAAATGCTATTGGAACCCACTCATATTGATAGAGATCTAAAATAGATTTTTAGTGGTATGTGAAAGTTTGAAAATGGCCTCCTCGATCAGAATTTATGGCTAGTCAAAGTCAAGTACCCCCAAAGTCAAATTTTGTAGAGCTAATTATTGTTGAAGGACTCATTTGAGCATGCTATGTTTGGAGGTGCATCCAAACTAGAAGAGTATTTGGTGGAGATGCTATCCAAACCATCGGGAAAATGTGGAGAAGACAATGAAGCAGCAGGGATCATATTGATTCGCTCAGGGTGGAGTCCACATACCAGCGAAGCGCGACAGAGGTAGCCTAGTGAGTGTACCATGAAAAAATCTTAAGGAGCTCTTAAGGGAATGAATAGGAAGATGTTAGCAGGTCTAAGGTGATCATTAAAATGAACCCATGTTTTTTGATAGATAACCCCCCATGTGTCTCACTAGTGCATCAAGAGGAATTCCAAAGAGTTAGCTAGCAAGAGGGTTAACGTGTCTAGGGATGTTAGAATGGGCAGTTTTCCCAAACAACTGATCAACAAATCAATGTTGGAGATTCATTCTGAAACCCCCTTCCTAATTTTATAAACCACATGATAGGGGTGTTGAAACCGACAATTTTATCTGTAGCAAGTTTTGATACAGGTCAGACAATGTGGCGAATGGAGAAGAGAAGTGCAGTGTCACCGAGACCCTAAGAATTTTATAAAAGAAAATGGCCCAAAACCAAGGCTTGGGAACCCGTTCTTTTCTCTCTCCTCTAATAGGAGGACACATGGTAGAATACTATTTGTTGGATGGTGGGGCCCATGCCACCTCATCCCACTAGGATAACCTTGGAGGATAAAAGAGAGCATAAAAGTTAAGCACTAGGACAAAACAAGAGTGCTACATGGCAGCACGAGTGCTCACAAATGAGATTAGCACTAACAGAAGGATAGTTCATTATGGTGGACATGTGGTAGGTGTTTTTGGAGTTTTTTCATACCCAAATGGGCCATTTTGGGTGACACGTTTCACCACTATGGAGGCACCAGGTGTCCCTGATGACGACAACATGTTATCCTCCCACTGGTAGGACCCCAAAAGGTGTTTGTGCATCAAAAAGGGGAAGTTACAGGTTGGTTAGACGTTAAGAAAATTTTGAAATTATTAGAGCTAGCTTGCCCTAACAACACTATGATTAGTCCATGGTGCAACAGGAGGACCCACCAAAACACAACATCCCTTAAGGTCTAACCCACAGGAATTTCAAAGGTAGCAAAGCAGAAGCACAAGAATACAGGCGTTGGGACACAAAGGTGGTATGGTTGGCATAGAAGTGACCAATGAAAAGACCACACAGCAGCCCCATGGGACATCTTATCCTCTAAGGAAAACCCTAAATGTTTATAAAGAGGCACAAGATTATATCATCACAATAAAGGTGTTAGCATGCTAATAAAAAGTTCTATGAATGGGTTATATGCAACATAAAGATGAAGGGCGCAGAGCTTAACTACCAAAGCCATAGACACAAATATTTAAGCACTTAGACTTAATGATAAGGTCGCAACACATGGACTTATAAATAAAAAGGGTCGAAATATAGAGCGCCAAGGGATGAAGACTCTATTTGGAAGAATGAATGATTTGGCAACATTATTGGCAGAATGGATAATTAAGGTGGCTTATTTAGAAGCTAAGCAAAATTTTGAGGCTCTCAAAAAATATAAGGAGCTCTGCTAAAACCTATTAAAGGCCAGAATAGCTGAAATTATTAGTTTAACTTGAAAATTAAGGCTTAAATAACACATCAGTGAATTATAACTTGGAGAGAATAATAAGAAGGCATATTTTCAAGACAAAGGAAAAAATCATAGATTAATGTAAATATCAAAATAAAATAGAAGAACAAGTTAAAATTGTAGTTTAACTCTAGTAAAATTCAAGAACAACATATTTGAGTAGTTAAACTCATATATACTTATCATAAGAATAGATAATTATTTTAAGACCTACAGAGGGCATACTGAAGAATTAATTGAAGTAGAAGAAATAAAAATATAGATTCTATGCATGGAGGAATACTTGAAGTTAACTAATGTTTTATTTACCAAAAATAATAGGGAAAATATTTTATAAGCATAATTCGAGCAGGAGAGAATAGATTTGTTGGTATAACAAGATGCATAGCGTTAGTATGCATCAATAGTTAATAACTAATCATATCTGGTATCTAAAAGGTGCTTTAAATATGCAAGGATTCCATTTGTAATTAATGAAAGGATTGATGTTGCTGGTATTGTTCAGTGTGTTCAGTAATGAGAAATTGTTGAAGGTGATTTGATCAAGATTTTATCGGTAATCAAAGATTTTTGAAGGTGTTTGTAAGGTGGTTTTTGTGAGTAGTTGCAGTGAGAATTTTTTATTTATTTATTTTTATGAGGTAAGTGCTCTCTTGGTTCTAATTTGAAAATGGATGAACGATCAATCAAAAGGGCCAACAAGTGGTAGCTTGTAGATCAGGGGTTCTAGCTCCTTCTAATAGGTGTTGGTAAATGTTTAGGGGAAAGAGCCACTTTTAGTAGTATTTGATAAATGAGTAGGGGAAAGAGTCCATTTCATGGGAGTCTGATAAATGATCAGGGGAAGCAATCCCTTTTAGTGAATACTAGTAAATGAGAAGGGATAGAAGTTGCTTTCAGTTGTAGTTGATAAATCTACATGTAATAAATTGTGGGGCAATGATGTAATGAATTTGAATCTTGTATTTTCAAATAAATGAAAAAAAGGTCATTTCTTGTGTATTTGTTGTTCATGTGATTGACGATGATCATGATGTTATGATTTACATAGTTGTGTTCTTGATTCATGAGTGATTGCAAAAGTGATTGAAAAGTATAATTTGCAAATAATTGTATAATTTGGTCACACCACTGATTCACCCCCCACCCCACTTCAATAGTGTCCTAGCTTACATTATTTTTAACAATTGGTACTAGAGAAAGGTTCCTTCAGGATCATCTTAATCGCTAGAAGGAAGATCAGGGATCATCAAAAACCAAGACTAGATTACCGTAGACAGAGTTACATTTTTTAATGTCTCAAATTATAAAACTTCGAAAGTAAGGATGAGAATATACTTTGAAGCTCTTGATTTGTATGTATCGCTATATATGGTGAATGGATTAAAAAACAATGAGGTTGATGTTCAAGCTAAGAAAAAAACAATGAGGGGTTTTCTAAGTTAGATATTGAAAATGTGATATGTTTTAAGATTGTTAAAGATATATGGCATGATTTACAGTCCATCAATGATATTGACATACAAGATGCATGTGATGTCAAGAGTCTTTCCCTAGAGGATGGAGAAGTCAAAGATTCAAAGAGTATTGAGCATAATGAATCAGAGGATGATTATTTGGTATCAATAAGCCAAGTTGATAACCATCACTCATAGGATTCATAGGATATGCAATATACAAGTAAGTTTGTGTGTAGTCTTCTTCCGAAGTTCTTGCATCCATAATTGTTTGAATTGATGTTTCGAGCCATCCACCGTGGCTCATCATCAGGATAGATCAATAAGTGTGTAAGACAAATCTCATTGGAATGGTTAAATAGAGTTGAGGGATGTAATGGGATGTAATAGGAATGGAAGCTGACCCTACCATAATTGTTTTTTAATATTTGGTTTTAGTTTAATTATATAATAAGAATAAAATGATTTCAAATTGAAATATTGAACTATATAATAAGAATGAAAATGGTTTTTGGTTATTTCCAATTTGAGAATAAAAATAAATAATTTTAAAGGTTTTTTATTAATTTACATTTTCTTTTTATTTTTATTAATTAATTTTGTTTTTCTTTTTGCTTTTAACTTGTTGAAAAATTTGAATTATAATGATTATTAATATAATAATCTAGAATTAAATGATTAAGAATCCATATCTCAACATTAGTGTTAATTAATAATAATTTTATATAATTTATTTTTTAATATTATATTTATGATCTATAAATTGATTCCAATTTTGACTTAGAATCCTAATAATTAATTTGATTTGATTTTGTTCTAGTTTAAGTTAATTTGAATTGGTTTATTAGTTATAAAATACTATGCTTAAATAATATTATAAAAAAGGATATTAATATAATTAATTATTAATGTTAATATTAGTAATAAAGATAATTTAATTATTGTTAGAATTTTTTATATTTATCTTAATTTTCTAATCATCTTCTTAAATGAAATTCTTATAAAAACTCTTCTAATTTTAAGTTAATTTGAAATGGTTTATAGTTATAAAATACTATGTTTAAATAATATTATAAATAAGGATATTAATATTGATTAATATTAATGTTCATATTAGTAATAAAAATACTTTAATTATTTGTTAGAATTTATTTACATTTATCCAAGATTTATAATATTATAATTATGAACTATTATGATTAAACAGTGTAAATGAGGAAGTATTAATATTGACTAATATTAATGTTAATGTTAGTAATGATCTTTAAAGCTAATTTAATTATTTGTTAAACTTATCTAAGTTTCCTTGTTTTTGTTTAAGATGTAAATTAATAGTTAAATTTTAAGAATTGGAAATTAGGAATAGTGTTTAGTATGAGTGCAAAGTGTAGAGAGAGAGAAGTGAGGTTGGAGGGGGAGGTGGAAGGTCAAGTGTAACGGGGGAAGGACTAATATAGGAGAGGGTGTTCTTTAGGATGTTAAAGTAGGAATCCAACTGTCACTTATTTCCCATCCTTTGTCTCGATTGAGGTTGTTAGGGTGTTTACCTATTTCTGTGGCTTTTATTACTTTTCTATGGTGATAATGATCAATTTTGGTGACTACACTAGAGTTTTCACTGCATACGTGATGACTGGTTTTACTAAAGTGTTCGGCTAGAGCTGAGGTTTTTGAGTGGTTATGTTTTATATTAGTGGCATGTTTTTGAATCCTAGTATAGATAGATCAACCAGTTTCTCTAATGTAGGTTTTCCTGCATGAACATGGAACCATGCAAACTCCATTATGGCATTTGGGATCAACGGGATCATTGACAAATTTTAGGCATCTGCTAATGGTGTTCATGGGTCTGAAAGTGGTTCTGATTTTGTACTTTTTTAAAATATGTGCAATTTTATCTGTTGTGCCTAATATGTAAGGGAGGTGAACCTTGCCTAAATGATCATCTAGTGGTTGTTTGTTTTTAGGATTCTCTGCATTTTTAAAGGCTTTGATCATTTGGTGTTTATTGTATCCATTCTGTTTGAATACATTCATAAGACGGTTCTTCTGATCCTGAAAGTGATTTTCATCCGAAATATGAATGGCCCTAGTTGTTAGAGAGTTGAGAACATCAATTTTTTGGGATGGATGGTTGTGAGAGTTGGCACGTAGGTAATGTTCTGTGTGGGTTTTATTTCTATAGACCCGGTGTGATATGGAGCGATCTTTGTTCTTTTGATTAGGATGTCAAGAAAAGGAAGGCTATCATTCTCCTCTATTTCCATGGTGAATTTGATAGAATTAGATAGACTGTTTAGGTGTTGCAGGAAAGTGTTTAATTTTTCTTTTCCATAAGGCCAAATGATGAAAGTGTCATCGACAAACCTTTTACAAAGTTTGGGTTTTAATGGGGAATATTCAATGGACCTAGTTTCAAAATCCTCCATAAAGAGATTAGCAATGATAGGAGATAGAGGGGATCCCATGGCGACACTGCATGTTTGTTCATAAATTTCATCTTTAAAACTAAAGAAGTTATATTTGAGATAGACCTCAATTAATTTGGTTGTCTCAGAGTTCATGATTTTTTGGATCACTTCCATGGCTTCATCTATGGATATGTTGGTATAGAGATATTTAACATCAAAACTGACTAATATGTCATTGGCATCTAGGTTTAGATCTTTGATCTCATTGATGAAGTGGGTCGAGTCTTTGACAAAGGAACTAGTGTTGCCTACCAAATGTTTTAGTTTTTTTGGCTAGGTATTTTTCCAACTGGTAAGTGGGACCTCCTATAGTATTGACAACTAA
The DNA here is from genome assembly GCA_000404065.3 of Pinus taeda. Taxonomy (NCBI): domain Eukaryota; kingdom Viridiplantae; phylum Streptophyta; class Pinopsida; order Pinales; family Pinaceae; genus Pinus; species Pinus taeda. The sequence continues at coordinate 92,727 of APFE030717210.1, forward strand.
GTTGTTATTCTATTGTTATTCTAGAATAATAAGCCATTTATCTTCAAATTCCTAACTACAAGTACTGGTGAAAGTGAGAGTTCCTCATTTACCAGTAGTGAAAAAAGATCTACTTTAATAGCAATAACATATATTATGGACATTGGTCAAGAAGACAATGGGCCCATCTCTGGTGAAGAGGAAGAAAGGACATCTCACATTAGTAGAATAGTCCCTAGATTCATCAAGGGAACAAACCCTTGAACAAGATGTGAATGAAATTTACACGTGTGAATCCAGTTGCTCCTCTATTGTCATGGAAGATCTTAAAGAACATACATATGTAAAGAGGAAAATCATATCAACTCTTGAGGAGACAAGGAAATTCATAGCCATAAATATGAAGCTGGAAGAAGAGAATATAACATTAAATGAGAAGTTGATGAATCTTTAGAAGCATGAAAATAAATTTTAATATTTTGAAGAGATTCAAACAACCCATTTTCCTCTCAGACTGAGACAATATTGGAAAATGACAATGACTCATCGGGAGCATAAAAAATACCACGAGCTTCATTAAAGAAAGAAGACTCGACAACATTGCATTAGAAGAGAAAAGAGCATAGTCGCAAGGAGACATAATGACTTCTAGGGATAAATAGAAAGGTATGTAGCCCCTCATATGTTCTTATTGTAGTAACCCATGGCTCTTTGCCTCCAATTGTTCAAATAGGAAAATGAATGTGCAATAGCAGAGGTGGAATGCTCCATTTCAACAATAACCAGAAATTTCTTAGAAAAGAAGTTTGAATAGACATGGACAATGAGGCTTTTCCCCTTAAAGGCAATAATCTCAGTGGCATAACAGAATTAGCAGAGGAAGTATGAGTCTAAGAAATTGGATATACAAAATCTTTGGTAAGATGAATAATTATCTTGTTGAATGCCACATGCATACAAAATATGGTCAGAAAGTAGATGTATGCAGATTTGGAAAGGATTTACCTCATTTTCAGAACACTACAATCAAGGTCATGGATTATAATGAGAGCCAACAAGGAGAACTACATAGGAATCACTTCAGAAACACACACTAGCATTCAGTGACTATCAGCAGAGGATTAGCATTTCAAAGTCCACAATTCCCATCGATGATCTCTCTTATATAATATGCAACATACAGAGGCTCCAATTAGACAAAACGAGCAATAGCTCTACTAGTTCTTCATTGTGGTATAGGAAGAAAGTAGGAACAAACAATGAGAAAGAAGAGAAAGAGGTAAATTGAAAATCATTTTTAATTGGTGCTAACAAGAGGAATCATTAGTTCTTTGGAAAAACGTCACCCAGCTAAGAAAAATTACTAGATGAGTGCAAGAAATAAACTCATGGTGTTGACAAAACTCAAAATACGTACGTGTGGAAGAAAAAGGGAGATAATCTTTTCATGGGGAGTAGATCCCTTATTCATCTTCATTAAAAATAAGATAATGGCTTCAAGGGAAACTGGAAAAGTCGAGTGCAATAAGTAGAAGGGAACATCTCTAATATTTTGTCTGGAGGATAAAGGGATGTATGGAATTTTATGTTGATTATGGAGTAGTGTAGTTGATTGAATGTTGTTGTCAAATTAGATTGGTAGTCTAATTATGGGTAGGTGGTAGTTATCTATTTACTATCAAAGTTTTATTGTCTCTTTTGAGATTTTGTTTACAAAATCCTAATGCAAAAAGGGAACATCAACATAGGGGGAGTAATAATCAAGTCAATATTTAAGTATCATATTATTGATTAACAATTAGTATCATTAATTGGTATCAGTTTTTTGCTACAAGACATAGGCTAATAGTGTTTGTTGCATGTTATGTTTGAGTGATCATAATTTTGAGTTGTAGATATGATGAATGGATTGAATGTTGTGATGCTTTTAGACTATTCCAATTGGTAATTGGTATTAGGCATCATAATTGTGGTGGAAGGAGAATGATTAGAGGATGAGGGAACTCGATTAGAAAGTACTCAAAAAGTGCTATTAGTGGCATTAATTCAACAATTACAATCATCGATCACAAAGGTATTAACAATTGGTATTAGCACTTAGTATCAAAGGTACCATCAATTGGTATTCACGGTCATTAGATTTTTATTAGAGTATTGCATTCATATTGTCAATATGAGTCCAAGTGTTGGTAACAAAGTCCTTATTTATATGATTGGTTCATGATGAGTCAAACATATTACGATAAGTATACTACTATTAGAAGTCCATTAAGTAGTGTATGAGTTATTAGTTAAGGGATGTTTTGGTAAGAGTCCCTCTTTTTTATCAAGTAAGCACTTCTAAGTGTTGTACTTTGTTGTTAATCAATTAACAAATTGATGGTCTCATGCATAGGGAAGGTTTTCCTTGTTTCTAGAGATCAAGTGTATGTGTCTAGGTAGGCAATATTATGAATGCAATCCTAACTGAGACCTAGACAAGAAGGAATTATTTTCTCTCATGCTTCAATTGTACTACCATGCATTTTTTTAGCAAGAAATACATTTTAACTATTCGAGGCAAATATTGAGAGTAATTACTCCTCTCCTTTCAACTCAACATTCTTCACAGGATAGATATGAGGCTTCTTAGATTACATCAGATGTAACTAAGTTTTTGACATAAGAAGAAGTTGTTAATAGGTTCACAGGATCAACAAGACAAGGGAAGATTGTTGAGAGGGGGAGTAAGGCTACAGGAGGAGAATGATGGTGTATTTACCATTGATGTTAAAGGGGGAGAGGTCTTAGTGATCAAACAACAATAAGGATAATTCATGATGGAAAAGGACAATGAGAACAATACAACACAAGCAAAGTATATCTCATAGGGAGCTGCATCCAAAGGAACAATTTGAGACAATCATATCTGATTTGTTTTCATGATGATGATTTGTTTAATTATGGTGTTTTGATCAGTGCCAAAGGGGCATATTCTTATAAATGGGTTAGCATTGATGGAATATGAAACACATTGATGGTGAAGGCAAAAAAAATGATGGAAAACGTGTTGTAAGGCTCAGATGTTTCAAAATAGATTAGTGAAGCAATTTTTCAAGGTGTGGGATATTTGGAGACATTTCCATCTTAAAATATCATCTCGAATGCTATTGAACCCACTTAGATGGAGAGAGATATGAAATAGATTTCTAGTGGTTTGTGGAAATTTTAAAATAGCCTCTTGGATGAAAAGTTATGGCCTTAGGTATTAGCGATCGAACAACAAAAACAAGAAGTCATGATGCAAAAGGAAAAAATCAACACAACAAGACAAATACAACACAATAGAAGTACAAATCAGGGGGAGTAGCATCCAAAGGAATGATTTGAGATAATCATACTTGACATGTTTACATGATGATGTTTTGTTTTATTACAATGTTTCCATCAATGCGAAAGGGGGATATTGTTGGAAATGTGTCTTCATTGGAGGAAAAGGAAATAAATTGACGGAGAATGAAAAAAAATGACGAAAAGTTTGCTTCAAGGCTTAGATATTTCCAAGCAGATTGGTGAACCAATTTGTGAAGGTGTATGATATTTGGAGAAATATCCATCTAAAAAAAAATCTAAAATTTTATTGGAACCTACTGAGATACATAGAGATTTGAAAGAGCATTCCAATGGTATGTATAAGTTTGAAAATAACCTCCTGGATCAAAAGTTATGGTGAGTCAAAGATAGGTAACCCCGAAGTCAAAGTTTGCAGACACAAGTATTGTTGAATGACTCATTTGAGCGTGTTATGTTTGGCGGAGCATCCAAATTGGTGGATTATTTAGCATAGATTTTATCCAAAGTTTCAGGCAGACATCGAGCAAACAATGTAACAAAAGGGAACATATTGATTAGGTGATCCAAGATCGTTTACTTATAGATGCATCAGAATTACATATAACAAAGATTATTAATGATGGAACTTAAAAACATAGAAAACAATGCTGAAATAACATGATAAGCAAGAAACCATGACACAATGATTTTATTACGGAGTTCGTCCAATTTGGACTATGTCTATGGGCCCTACTTAATACTGGGGTGGCCTTCATTCATTAAGTGGCATAAAAAGAGATAAAAGTACAAGAAAAATTATTTACAATCCTTATACTTCAAGATGGAAGATGGACGAAGAGTGGAGAGCCCATCTTCAGAAACAAATATTACCAATGAAATCCTGGCGAACAATTGTGCAAAAATTCCTATCCAAACACCCAATTTGGATAATCGGGCCTTCTGCAACTACTCGGAACCTCCCTGCTGCTCAAGGCGAGGTCCTGACCTACTGGAAGGTTAGGTTCTGTTGCGTGCAATGTTTCTAAACTATTCTGTTGATCCGCTCTGCCCCCTTTCGACACAAATGGCCTTTTATACAAGCATGGCAACAAATTCCTTAATACCTAGGTAGTTTCCAACAACAGACGAAGTTAAGCAGGTGAGTGTTTACCAAGAGATATTCTCAGGCCCCTATATAGTATGTGGCAATAAACTTACAATCATGGAGAAACTCTTTAACTACATTGACAGAGCATTAACCTTGCCCCGACAGCTTTATCGGTGCTAATAATGCATCGGTGTTTCCAATTGGAGATGAACCAAAACCCATACAATAGGCATTCTATGATACACTGGAGCCTTTGGGATTACGAAATATAACATAAAAAGTATCACATCCAAGAAATCCATCGCAAATCACAATCGGCACTTTCCCTCGGTGGATATAAAAGTCCATATAACTGCGATAACAACGGACCTACCGTGGTTATGAAATACAATGTATAAAATATCAAGTCCGATGCCCATCTCAAATCGCAATCGGAAGAGGCTGGGTGATACCCCATTCCACTACTCCCATTTCACTCTGTGATTGTGATTTTATCACATCACAACTAGCTCTACCGGTAGTCAATTCCTAACACTTTTCCTTTTTGTGATTACGATATTCAATTATTGCATCGCAACTTGCCTAAGGCGAATTTTCCTTAAGCCGCTTCTTCTCCTTTTTGTGATATGTGATATGTGGGACCAATGATAGCCTGCCACTTGGCACTTCCCCATTCAGTGAGTGTGTCTGCCATGTCACTCCTCCTGCCATCTAGACAAGTCAAACATAAACTTTGACTTGCTCTAACTTCTTCCTATGAACTCAGATTTGGGTGTCATTTGCACTGTTGGAATCAAGATGACGAGGACTTCGATACGATGCTAAGTTTATATAGATTTTTCCACTTTGATTTTTGAGCCTTTTACCATGCCACTAGTGCTTTCTAAAGATCCACCTAGATCAATCCTTCCCACTGAGATATTTTGGACCACCAAAATCCTTTTCAGTCAATTGGCAAGTGAGGAAATATCTCCCTCACTTTTTCTTTCTCCATCCACCGAGCTTTACTTGGATGCATTATTTTAAGAATTGCTTATGTCCTCACCAAACAAAAATTTCAACCACCTACGCACAATGCTGGTACATCCCTTGCAATCATATACAAACCATACATGACTCAAACAACCCCACACTTGCCAAGAGTTTATAACACACACTCTTTGGTCAAGTTTTGCATGATAGAAACCAATAACTAAACTAGTCATAATAAAAGGCCACAAATGTCATCGCTGCATTTTTAAGCGAAGGAAAGCACATCATCACTTTTTACATTTATTTGCAATGCATGATTTACAAACCGTGGCCATAACAAGACATTATCTAAAAAAGGCATCTTTTACTTAATAAAGTAAATGGGCCATCTTCATGTGGCAGATTTGTTTGTGGAATATCCTCAATGACTGGATCCTTCATGGGTGCTTTTTGGGCCTGATGTGTCTGACATGAAGGTTTATGATGTTCATACTTGTTGCAATGATTCTTCCTTTTCTAGACTCTCTGGATCGTCTTGGAACGCTTTCTACCCATGTGCCTCTAATAAGTGTTCATTGATCCCTCACTATCACTGGAATGTTATGAGGTTCCCTCATCATCTATCATTGTTGGGTCGCTGGATGTTTTGGAGAATTACCTAACTTCCTTCCTCACATACTTGAGTCCTGCATGACGAGGAAATTCCTCCACTTTGATAGGGTTTGTGATGCCCTAGCCATTAATGTCCAGGCCATTCCCCTGATACCCAATTTTCTTCAACAATTTGGATCTGATACCTATAGTATATTTTTCAAAGGCAAAAAAAGCATCATCAAGAAAGGTAGATGAAACAAAAGAGTCACTTTTTACCTCAAGGTTGTTATGTTGCATCTTTTCTAAGGTCTCGTCCTTAACTTACATCTAGTGTAGCAACCTTTTTTCTCCATTTCTACTTCCTTTAGGAGTCTCCTTAGTTTAGTATTCTCTACTTGAAAGCTTTGGTTGATCTCCTCAAGTTCTTGGAGCCATGCCACATTGGGTGTCCCGTTCACTTTTTGTATAATATCTACTAAAAATTTTCTTTCATCACCCAAATCGAAACCCAAATCGACGGGTCCATTTGCTGCGATCCAAAGAGCTCCAATCTTCCTTTCATCACAGAAATTTGATCCCAGTCAATTGGTCTACCTCATGCAAATCCCACAATTGTAACCTTCTCATATTCCTCTGATTCAGAATTGTGATCTTGTCGCATGGTAGAAATTTTCTTTTACCTCTCCTTTCTGTCATTCCTCTTAGACCTCAGCTCAGGGTGCAATTTCCAGCAATTCTCTTCATCGTGTCCCTCTTTCTCACAATGGGTACAAGAGGGCTTTGCCTCTCTTCTCTTGGAAATTGCAGCTCCTTTTGGGTGGTCATTTTGTTCATGTGTCCCCCTACTCTCAAGATACATTGCCTTCACATTGGCCTCATCAATAGTAGAAGGCTCGAAAAATAGTAATATATTCCTCATGTAACTATGTAAGGAACAAATATACTTAGTTACAATCTCTACTGAATCTAATGGAATACTCGAATTCACTGATTGTTTCCTAAATTCTTCAGTGAAGTTTTGCACATTTTGACCCTTGCTTTACCTTAGGTGTTTCCATTTAATTAATGTTTTTTTTTTTATATCACAAACAATAAAACTAATTCTTCAATGTAGAAAAAAAATTTGACCATGAGGAAAGAAGGTTACCCACATTTTTTCTTCCTTGTAATCTGCTCTCCCACCAAATGAGAATGGTGCCACTAAGTCGAAGGGATGCCAACTGGAACTTTGCCTCATCTTCCTTGATCTATTGATTTTAGAAGTAGACCTCAATTTTACTAATCCAATCATTGAGGATTTCTGCATTACATTCTCTAGCATACATAGGCAAGTTAAAATTTACAAATAGTTTAAGGAAATGTTTCGTAGATGTATGTCTATGACGTCTTCAAGAATGATGAGAAGCAGAAGAATCAGAATTGTCACTAGAAGATGGAGATGGAGGGGGTTCTTATCCATCATCTCCATGATGTACTAATCTATTGTCATCAACATCTTTCTTCTCGTGCCCAAGTGACTTCTCATACTCTGAAAACACCTTGTCCACTTTCTCGGCTATATTATAGAATACGTTACAGAAATTGTGTTCCTCTTCCCAATGAACTTCTTCATTTTCCACTTTCTTCTTCATTGTGCACATCCTGCTTCAAGATAAAAGGACTTAAGATTTACTTTTCCCTTTTGTACCTTGTTCCGGGTTAGCATATACTCATGCAATTCTGATTAACAAAGACTTGCTCTGATACCAAACTTGATCCAAGATCTTTTACTTGTAGATGCATCAGAATTACATATAACATAGCTTATTAACCATGTCACTTAAAAACATAGAAAATAATACAGAAATAACATGAAAATAAGGAAACTATGACACAATCATTTTATTCTGGAGTTCATCCAATTTGGAATACGTCTCTGGGCCCTACTCAATAGTGGGGAGGCCTTCATTCATTGAGTGGCATAAAAGAGATAAAAGTACAAGCAACATTATTTACAATCCATATACCTCCAATCTGGAATATTGACGATATGGAGAGCCCAGCTTTAGAAACAGACATTACCACTGAAATCCTGGCAAACAATAGTGTAAAAACACCTATCCAAACACCCTACTTGGATAAGCGGGCCTTCTGAAACTGGTTGAAACCTCCTTGCTGCTCAAGGAGAGGTAACAACCTACTGCTAGGTTAGGGGCCATTGCATGCAATGCTTCTAAACTATTCTGCTGACCACCTTTTCCCCTTTCGATACAATACCTGGGCAGTTTCCGACCATAGACCAAGTTAAGAAGGCATGCGTTTACCAATAGAGATTCTTAGCCCCCTGAATCGTATGTGGAAACAGACTTGCAAACATGGAGAAACTCTTTAACTGCATTCATCAAGCATTTACCTTGCCCTGGCGGCTTTATCAATGCTGATAATCCATCAATGTTTCCAATCGGTGATGAACCAAAACCCATATAACAAGTGTTCTGCGATGCAGTGGACCCATTGGGGCTATGAAATATAACATATAAAATATTGCATCTGGGAACGCCATCGCAAATCGCAATTAGTTCTTTCCCTTGGTGGATATCAAAGTCCATACCACTAAGATAACAATGAACCTATCGGGTTTATGAAATATGGTGTATAAAATATCAGTTCCAAAACTCATCACAAATTGCAATCGGTAGAAGCCAGGTGATACCCCATTTGACATCTCCTACTACAATCTGTGATTGCGATTTTATTGTTGGCTGTGAAGCTTGATTATCTTCTTTATTTAGAGGTATTGTTGCATTGGACCCCATTTCGTAATGTGGCAGTAGTGCCACCCGTTTATGCGCGCCACCCAAAGGGTCTATGGGAGGTGGCGACGATTCTTTAGAGCCCCCCCCCGACGAGGGATCGGGAGCAACACCACTAAAGCTAAAAATACATGTAAAATTGCCTCATAAAATGTTGTAATTTCTTTGTTAATATGGTTTGTTCATTAGGCAAAAAACTAACGGTAGAGGTTACGTTTAATTTAGGCTTTTTTTTCCTAGAAGGAAACCCCTCGCTATATATGAGGGAATTGTATTGTGGCTATGTAGATGTGTATTCTGAGAGAGAAACAGAGATGCAATTGTGTGACAAAGAAGAGGGAATTACAATGAATCTGTTGTAGGTTGTATCTCTTCATTTTGCTGGATAATATAAAAGGAAGGACTGGTTGTTTCTTTTTGGACATAACCCAAATTGGGTGAACCATGTATATTTGTGCCTCTCTTGTTTTAAGCATTTTCTGTATTTATATTTCTGCAATATTTTATGTGTTCCATTGCTCTGTAATATATAATTTTCTAACATTTATCACATCGCAACTGGCTCTGTCGGGGGCCGATTCTTAACACTTTTCCTTTTTGTGATTGCGATATGCAATTATCACATTGCAACTTGCCTATGGTCGATTTTCCTTAAGTTGATTCTTCTCCTTGTTGTGATATGTGATATGCGAGACCAATGAAATCCTACCACTTGGTGCTTCCCCATTCCCTGATAGTGTCTGGCACGTCACTCCTCCTACCACCTTGACAAGTCAAACATAAAATTTTAGTTTCTCTAACTTCTTCATATGAAATCGGATTTGGGTGTTGTTCGCACCATTGGAATCAGGATGACAAGATCTTCGATCCAATGTTAATTTTATTTAGATTCTGCCAGTTTGAGTTTTGAGCCTTTTACCATGCCATGGTACTTTATGAAGATCCACCTAGATCATTGGGTCAAGGAAAAGCGAATATAACAACACAACTCGACAGAGGTAGCCCAGTGGGTATACCATAAAAGAATATTATGTGGGTCTTAAAGGAACTAGCACTATGAAATTAGCAAGGAAGATGTGACGATTATAATGCATGCATGTTTGTTGGCATATTTCTCCCCATGCATCCCATTGGTGCATCAAGAGGAATTCTAACGGCTTAGCTAGTGTAAGGGTTAACATGTCTAGTCATATAGAAATGGGTGGTTCACCCAAACCATTGATCGACAGATACATGGAAATTCATTTTGACTCCCCCTTCCCAATTTTATAAACCTTGCTACAGGGGTGTCGAAACCAATATTTTTGTTTGCAACATTTGTCTAGATAGGCTAGACAACATGGAAAATGGAGAATAGGAGCGCAGTGTGGCCAGGACCCTTACAATTTTGTAAAATAAAATGGCACAAAACCAAGGCTTGGGATCACTTTCTCTCTCCTTTGATAGGAGGAAACATGGCAACATATTAGTGGATGGATGGTGGAGCCCATCATAACTCATCTCGCTGGGTAAAATCCCAAAGGATAAAGCAATGGACATAAGTTAAGTTCTAAGATGAAACCAGTAGGCTATGTGGCAACACATGAGTGGTCACAAATGACATCAACACTGACACAATGATAGTCTAGTATGGTGGACCTGTGGTAGGGGTTTTTGGAGTGTTTATGCACTCGAATGAGATATCTTTGGGTGACACGTGTCACCACTCCATAGCTCCATGTTTCCCTATTGATGATATCATGACATAATCCTGCTCGCAAGACCTAGAAGGCGTTTGAGCAACACAAAAGGGAAGAATTAGGCTAACTAGGTGTTGGGTGCATGTGGTAGTTGTTAAAGCCAACTCACCGAAACAACACTGTGATTGGTCCATGGTGTAGTGAGAGGACCCATCTAGGGACATCATCCCTGAACATCTAACCTAGTGGAATTTTGAAGGAATAAAAGCAGAAGCACCATGATATAGGCATTGGGACATGAAAGAAGTATGGTTGGAAAAGTAGAGACTAATGAAAAGAGTGTTGAGTGGCCCCATGGGACATGTCATGCAATAAGGCAGATCCCAAAGGTATATAAAGAGGCAAAATATTTTATCACCGGGATAAAGGCACCATGGGTCTAATAAAAGGTTCTATGGAAGGGTTATATGCAACATAAATACCAAGGGTGAAAAGCTTAAGAGATAAAGGTGTGGAGGAAAATATTTAAGAGCTTAGTCTTAAAGATAACGTCATTGTTCAAAATAGAAACAGGAAAATCCTGATTTAATTTTTTCTTTAATTAAATTAGGTAAAAATTGTAATTCCACATCACAAGACAACGAGAATGAGTAACTAAGTTAATTTCACTTAGTTGGCTAAGTTAATTCAAGTTGAGGGCCTACCACGAGTCATGTAGAGTGGTTCCTAAATTTTAGGAGCATAGGTTGAGTTTAATTTGAGTTGTAATAGTTCAATTCAGTTAAACTGAGTTAATGTCAGTTAAACTAGTTCCACTTGTTGGAGGAACTAGTCAAAGGTCTAACAGTGGGGTGCAACTTCATGTGTTCAACTAGCTAAGTAAGAAAACAGCCATAATTAACTCATGGATGCATGAAATTCAGTTCACCCAATTGAGATTGGAGTTCAAGGGTAGTATACTATCAGTTGTATAATTTTTTGAGTTGTACAGGTGGTGCATGTAGACAGAGAAAGGGCCTATAGAGATTGTGCACTTCAAGCTGAGGATTTCCCTAATTAATAGCGGGCTAATTGCTTGAGAAAAACACAAGGAAATAAGAGCTTGAAAGGTGATAAAAAATGAATTCATTTTTGCCTCCAGATCAAAGTCTTCAAACTTAGTTGAAAGCGGGGTCAAGGTGCTCGACGAGATGATTCCAACGGTGTGAACGGTGTGAAAATCTGAGTTCGAATGAAGAAGTTAAGGCCAATCAAAGTTTCAGGAAAATTAGGGAAAAAAAGGTCAAAAATTCAGAGTAAAAGAAAATCAAAGTCAAACTGGTCAATGGTCAATTCTAATGTCAGCAAGACACGTGTTGTCCCAAGAATGTGCCACATGCTTGTGATGATGTCAACAAGGAGGGTCAAATGGCAGTTTATGGTTGGTGCATATGGACCATTCTAGTGCTGACACGTGGCAGCCCATATTTGTGCAATATTTTTATGCAAATCCCAAAATTTGGGTGTCAGGGAGGATCGAACCCCTGACCTCCCGAAATAAACAATGACTTCACCATATTGCATGCACTGATCGGGCTACAGATGGATCTTGTTAACTGTAGAGGCGATATTGTATTTAAATGTCCCTATTTTGGGTATGCCATAAAAAGAGCCGGACGGTCGGGTCAACCCCAAACTGCCAATCCCTTAGCATTATATGTTGTATTGTAAACCACCAGAGTTGAAAAAAGTGTCATGTGGTAAACCAAACAATAAACCATATACAATATATATTATATTGTAAATCATATCCAAACTTTAATGCTATATCCATATCATATATATGATATGTATTGTATATGATATAAAGTGCGGAAGTTTCAGGCGGGGGTTTCGACCCACCAACCTTCCCATTGAAAATACCAAAGCTTTCACCACATACTAATAACCATCGCACCAAACGACAGACTTGTTTGAAAAGCCATCCCAAACCATTTTTAATATTTCACTACAGGTTCAGTCCCTCAGGAGCACGATTGTCTGAAAGGTGGATTTGACATGCAAAGGCATTTTTGACAGTGCAGAAGTGGTTTTGCACACCTGATAAGTGTTTTTTCCTCAGGCAAGGGTGATTTTTGACTTTCTAGTGGTTCTGGAGGTCACAGTGGCCAAATATGGTCAAGTTTATACTCGTTTGACTTGAAATTTAGAGTTGAACCCAGTGGTGAGGCTCATTTTCTGATCTAAGACTATTTTTGAGCTCATGCCTGTAACAACAGTTTTTAAGACAAAATAAAGAGGTCAACATTGGAAGTGAAAGGACCACGAGATGTAGCGAGGAACTCTGGTGAACTCTTTTATTAAATTATTTTTGTGTTGATGTGTTTGAACATGTTTTCAAATGTTTAATTGTTTATGTTATTCACAATACTTTTGATTCATTTCATTAAGTAACATAAGCAAACTCACACATAGTCTATAATGCATTTTTAATTAATGGATCAAGTGGTATCATAGTAGCAAGTTTTCTAAGGTTTGACAAGTTTGTGTGAAGATTTGGATGCTTACTAGGTTGAGGCTCAAACGAGGTGAAGGAGAGATTGTTGAGGTGAATCCAGAGATTGGAAGGTTCTTTTCACAAAGAAGGATGGCAGATGAAACTCCACTTGTGTCAGAATCCCAATTCTTGAATAGTTTCATGACGATATGTGCCATGGTGGAAGAGATGTATAATGCGTTTAAAAAGGGTAAAGGTGAAGGTAATTCATCACCTAAACCAAACAAAGGAGTAGAGGAACCTTTTGTTTTTACTCCTCCAAACAAAGAAGACGAAGGAAAAGAAGAAAAGCCTCCATCTCCTCCATCATCACCATCATCGCCATCATCATCTTCCTCTCATAAAACTAGTTCTTCTGAGAAGATGAAAAATAAAGCCTATTTTATCAAATTAGATGTAAAATTTGATTTGCCAATTTATGGTGGAGAACGTAGCGCTGAAAAGCTTGATAATTGGATAAGGCAAATTGATGCATATTGCAGGGTGCATAAAGTTGATTTAGAAAGAAAGAAGATCCAACTTGCTAGCCTTCGACTTGGAGGAACTGCACTTGTATGGTTAGAAGGAAAGACACAAGAAGATCTCCAAAAGCATGGTAAAATCATTTCAACTCTAAATGAATTTGTTTCTGTTATTAAAAAGCAATTTTATCCATTGGCTTATATTCAACAAGCAATGATGAGTTGGCAAAAACTATGTCAATTAAAAGGTCAAAGTGTTCAAAGTTATACTTAGGAATTTTTTAAGAGAGCTTTGAAATTAGGCATTTCATTAGACTCACCAGAAACATTGTTGAAATACATAGGTGGTCTTCATAGTTATTTGAGGCATACCATACTTATGTTTCATCAAACTAGCTTAGATGATGTATCTATTTAAGAAACTCATCTAGAAGCTAGAGGTAAAATTGTAACCCAAGATGTTGGGAAATCATTCAAACCTATTCAAGGCAAGAATAAAGGTAAGAAGAAACTTAAGTGGAAAGAGAAGAAAACAAACACTATAAAGAAGGATAAACCTTCATGCACTCATTGTAAGAAGAAAGGAAACAATAAGGGACACTGATGGTCTCTACATCCAGAATTGAAGCCTAAGAAGTTTGGGGGTAAAGAGAAAAAGAATGTTGCTGCTATTCAAAAGGACTTAGGATCATATTCAGATAACGAAACAATGGTTATAGCTACAGGTATAAAAGGTAAAGATTCTAAAGCATCTACAAGTACTTCTTCAAATTCTGTTCATAATGATAATGATGAGAAAAAAAGAAATGAGCTATTTCACATAAGATTCATTTCCAAGCATACTAAAATTTATACTTTATTTGATAGTGGGTCACAAGTTAATTTGATTTCTGAAGAAATTGTAAAGAAGTTGGGTCTAGAAACAAAACCTTATAAAAAGCCATATCCATTAGGTTGCGTGTATGATAAAACTAAACTACAAGTTATGAAACAATGTAAACTTCGTTTTTCTATTGGGTCAAAGTTTGTAGATGAGGTTGAGTTAGACATAGTCCTATTGGACATATGTGTAATTGTATTAGGAAGTCCATACTTGTACAATAGAAATGTTATCTTCTATCGAACTAAAAATAAGTATCAACTCACGAAGGATGGAATTGAATATATTGTAAGAGCTCAAAAAATCAAAGATAACTTCTCTCTCATAAATTCTGGACAGATGAAAAGAATTGTAAATGCAGGTAAACAATTTTTACTAATGACTGTAAAAGCAAAGGATATTGATAAATCAGATGCATTCAAAGGCTGTAATCCTAAACATAAAACAGATCTAGTTAAAATTGTTTCTGATTACGAGATTCTGTTTCAAGAGCCTAAAGGGCTTCCACCCAAGCAAGAGATAGAACATGAGATTTATTTGCAGCAAGATGCTCAACTACCTATCATTGGAATGTATGTGTTATTAGCTCTAGAGAATGCAAAAATAAGGATGCAGGTACAAGAGTTTCTCGATCAAGGGTTTATTCGACCAGGCACATCACTGTGCGGATCATCTATTGTGTTAGTGCGAAAGAAAGATGGTTCATGGCGAATGTGCATTGATTTTAGAGAATTGAATAAAATCACAATAAACAATCGTTATCCTCTTCCTCGTGATGTTTTGTTAGATTAGCTAAAAGATGCAGTTTAATTTTCTAAATTGAACTTGCAAAGCGGCTACCATTAGATCAGAGTTGCAGAACAGGGTGTATGGAAGACTGCTTTCAAAACAAAGCAAGTACTCTATGAATGGATGGTTATGCCTTTTGGCTTAACTAATGCTCCAGCTACATTCATGTGAGTCATGAATGATGTATTTAGGCCATTCATTGATGATTTTGTAATAGTCTATTTAGATGATATTCTTGTTTTCAATAGGACATCAGATGAACATGTTAAGCATGTAAAGCAGGTTTTATATGTTTTGAAAAGAGAAAATATCTATGTAAAACAATCAAAATGTAAATTTGGTAGAACATCTTTAAGTTATTTTGGTTATATTGTAGGGGGTAGTGAATTGAATATAGATCCCTCTAAGGTCGAAGTCATTGTAAATTGGCCTAAGCCCAATACTGCTATAGAAATTAGAAGTTTCTTAGGAGTATTGGAGAAAGTTTATTGCTAACTTTTCTTTGATTACAACTTCTTCACATGCTTTGAAAAGTATGAAACAAGTGTTTCAATGGGGAGGCAAATAGTAGAAATCCTTCGACACATTGAAAGAAAGGATCAGTACAGTGCCAGTACTAGCACTGCCAAATCTTCAACATCGATTCAAGATCGAGACAAATGCAAGTGAATATGCCATGGGGGTAGTGTTGATGTAGCACAGAAAGACTATATGCTTTCATTCTGAGACATTCACATCAGCAGTAGTTAACTATACTACATATGATAAAGAATTATATGCATTAGTTCAGAGTGTTAAAAAGTGGAAAATTACATAATGGGTAAAGAAACAATCATACACACAGATCATCAACCAATACAATTCTCACACTCACAAACTAAATTGCAACAATCAAGACTTTACAGGTGGATGGGTTTTCTACAGCAATTTCATCTTCTTATCAGATATAAGGAGGTTATACGTAATAAGGTTGCAGACATGTTTTCAAGACCAATTATAAATGCATCCACAATACTTAAGCATAATTCAGTAAATCATGAAAGTTACATAGAACAATATGCTTAAGACACAGATTTTAAGGATGTATATGCAACTTTAAGTCATGGCAAGAAGGTAGAAGAATTGTATTATTACATAAAGGACAAACTCTTGTATCATTTGGGAAATTTATGCATTCCACAAATTGAAAGAGTTAACATAAGTCGAGAAGTACATACTTCTCTCATATCAGGTCATTTTGTTGTAAGTAAAATAGTTGCATAATTACAAAGATTCTACTATTGGCCACAGATGAATGAGACAATTTCTAGATATATTAAGGGATGTATTATGTGTGCTACAAGAGAGCCAAGTAATAGAAAATTAGGCTTGTATACTCCATTGCCAATTCCTTCTCGTCTTTGGGAAAGTGTTTCCACGCATTTTGTTAGGGGATTGCCAAAGTCTAGAAAGGGTCATGATTAGTTGTATGTAGTTGTGGATAGGTTTGGTAAGTTGTGTATTTTGACACCATGTAATAAACAGGTCACAGCTGAACAAATTGCAAAGTTGTTCTTTCATAATGTATGGGTTCATTTTAAGTTACCAACTTCTATTGTATTCGATCGAGATTCTCGATTTGTAGGAAAATTTTGGTCAAGTCTATGGGAGTTAATGGACAGAAGGTTAAATAAGAGCACGAAATTTCATCTGCAAACATATGGTCAAACAGAAGTGGTCAACAGGACAGTGATACAGTTGCTTCGAGGATACTACAGCAAGCATCCCAAACTTTGGGATGAGAATTTGTGTTATGTGCATCATGCTTACAACCATGTGAAACATTCTTCTATTTAGAGATCTCCTTTTGAGACTTGTTTTGATTTTACACCAAAGTATCCCTTGGATTTTGTCTTTGGTAAAGACACAGTAGTTTATGGACACAGTGATGTGGAGAAAGCAACCAAGTTCATTGAACAAATCTAGGAAATTCACCAAGCAGTACAGGAACAATTGGAAAGAATCCAAGAAAAGTATAAAGTGCAACATGACAAGCATCGAGTTAAGCATAGTTTTCAAGTTGGTGATCAAGTTTGGTTGTACATCAACAAAGAAAGACTACAAGGGGAAGGTAAAAACTTGAAACCAAATAGTAATGGTCCTTTCAAAATACTTGATAAAATTGGTGAAAATGCTTTCCGCCTAGATCTACCAGCTTATATGCAAATCTATTATGTCGTAAATGTTGAAAAATTTCAATTGTATGAACCTTCATTGATTGAAGATCCTGAAGAGCAAGGTCAACTACCTTCCATCAAAGATCTTTTGATCAAGTATCTCAATGATCTATAAGAGGACACGGTTCTTGACAGGAGGATAAGGAGCAAAGGGGAAACATTGAGTATTTTCGAGTTGGACTCAAAGGTATAAATCCAAGTAAGGAACAATGGACAGAAATTGGAAAAGTAGGGGAAATTTATCCTCACTTACTCCATAACTAAAACCAACTTTTGGTGGACCAAAAACTTCCAGTGGGGAGGAGTGATCCAAAATGGATTCAGTTTTTCCTCCAGATAAAAGTCTTCAAACTTAGTTGAAAGTCAGGTCAAGTCGAAGTGCTCGATGGGATGATTCCAATGGTGTGAACGATGTGAAAATTTGAGTTCAGATGAAGAAGTTAAGGCCGGCCAAAATTTCAGGAAAACTAGGGCAAAAAAGGTCAAGAAGTCAAAGTCAACAAAAGTCAAAGTCAAACTAGTCAACAATTAATGCTGACATCAATAGGACATTTGTCATCTCGGGAATGCGCCACATGCTTGTGATGATGTCAACAAGGAGGCTTACATGGCAGTTTATGGTTGGTGCATATGGATCAATCCGGTGCTGACACATGGTAGCCTGGATTTGTCTAATATTGTTATGCAAATCCTAAAATTTGGGTGTCAGGGAGGATCGAACCCCTGACCTCCCAGAATAACCAATGAATTTGCGGGATTGCAGTCATCGATCGGGCTACGGGTGGATCTTGTTCATTGTAGCGAAAATATTTTATTTAAACGTTGTTGTTTTGGGTATGCTGGAAAAAGCGTCAGCAGTCGGGCCAACCCCAAATCACTGGTCCCTTAGCATTAAATGTTGTATTGCAAACTGCCAAAGTCAAAACAAATGTCAAGTGGTAAGCCAAACAATAAACCATATATGATATATATTATATCGTAAACCATATCCAAACTTTAATGTTATATCCATATCATATATATGATATGTATTGTATACGATATAAAATGCAGAAGTTTCAGGCAGCGGTTTCAACCCTACAACCTTCCCATTATAAATACCAAAGCTTTCACCACATATGAATAACTATTGCGCCAAATGACGGACTTGTTTGACAAGCCGACCCAAACCATTTTTAATATTTCGCTCTTGGTTTAGTCCCTAAGGAGTGTGGTTTTCTGAAAGGTGGATTTGACATGTAGCAGCAATTTTGATAGCACTAAAGTGGTTTTGCACAGCTAATAAGTGGTTTTTCCTCAGGAAAGGGTGGTTTTGACTTTCTAGGGGGTCTCGAGGTCATAGTGGCCAAATATGGTCAAGTTTATACTCATTTGACTCGAAATTTTGAGTTGAACATAGTGGTGAGGTTCATTTTCTCATCTGAGACTGTTTTTGAGCTGATGCCTGTAACAACATTTTTGAAGACAAAATAAAGAGGTCAACACTGGAAGCAAAAAGACCACGAGACGTAGCCAGGAACTCTATTGAAATCCTTTATTAAATTATGTTTGTGTTGATGTGTTTGAACATGTTTTCAAATGTTTAACTGTTTATGTTATTCACAATATTTTCGATCCATTGCATTAAGTAACATAAGGGAATGCACACATAGTCTATAATACATTTTTCATTAATGGATCGAAAGGCAGCAAAATTGGCTAAGTATTGGGTAGAGTCACCTTTTGAGGTAATGAGATAGATTGTACTAGTGTATTACTCTAGCTTGAGAAAGAATTGTAAATATTCTCTATTTTTTAGATCTAATGCAATATACAGATAGGAAGGGGTTTTGAGCAGCAAGATTTCCCCTTAGATAAATCTCTAAGCATGTGTGATTCAATGTTGTCTCATATTTTGTGATTTCATGATTTATTAATTGTTTTTGATCATGAGTAGAGTACATTCAAGTATTTTGTTTTGTAATATTACATAAGAAGTTTGAATCTACAAGGAATTTCTACATAG
This sequence comes from Pinus taeda, assembly GCA_000404065.3. Taxonomy (NCBI): domain Eukaryota; kingdom Viridiplantae; phylum Streptophyta; class Pinopsida; order Pinales; family Pinaceae; genus Pinus; species Pinus taeda. The sequence continues at coordinate 112,050 of APFE030717210.1, forward strand.
TATTAGAGCAAGAATTACAATAGAAAAGAAGAATTCAAGCTTGTCTTTGTAGGTGAAATCAAATTTGTAGGATCATTCTTCAGAGCCAACGAGATATTGTTCTATGTATTGAGACTCAAGTATTCCCTTGAGGGTAGCTAAAATCATATTGCTTGGAAGAAAATGATGGATGAAGTGTTGGAAGATAGTGGGCTGAAGCAATTCATAGACAATGATATTCTTAAGCCTCCAACTCCTGATGCTCAAGATCTAGCAGAGTGTAAGAAATATTTGGAAAAGGTGAGGATCATCATATTAGAAGGAGTTTAAGATCATATTTTCTAAAATATCCATGGGAAGGATACCCCATATGCAATGTGGAAAGCCTTGATAGACTTGTTTCAAAATAGTAGTGAGCACAGGGAGGTTGGCACTGAAGGAAAAGCTCTAGAAGATCAAGATGGAGAAGGGAGACATAATACCACAGTACCTGAGCAGGTTCATCCAATGTTAGGATGAACTTGGGAACATTGGTATTACATTTGCTGAAGATGATATGGAAAGCCTAGCACTTCTAGGCCTTCCTAAGATATGGCATAGATACCAAGATTCGATAAATGGGAGGGAGAAGCTGCCAAATTGGGAGCGATTGTGGTCTGACTTGGTGCAAGAAGAGATAAGGCAGAACACCAAAGATGGAACCTCATCCAGTCATGATGATGAGGAGAACCATGCCTTGAATGGAAAAGGAAATAAAGGGAAAGGGAAGAAATCCCAATCCAAAGGTGATTCTAGTCAGGCAGGGAAGAACAAAGACTCGTTGAAGATTAAATGTTTTCACTGTCATGAGCTAGGACAATATGCCATGAAGTGTCCTCACAAGAAGGCCAACAAGAAGCCCTCAGGAGGAGCGGAAATTGAAGCTATAACTTCACAAATTTAGTTGGATATTGGAACCTCATTCCATATGACGAGAAATAAAGAAATTTCCAGTGACTTGGAGGAGAAGGACATCCATATGAACATCCATATGGGATATGATGGAAGGTATATCACGACCAAGGTTACTTTGTAGAGGGAGTTCAGTTATCCTCTCACATTAAAAGATGTCATGTATGTTCCAGTTGTTAAGAATAATTTAGTTTTAGTTTCTATGTTGGAAGACCATGGCTACAATGTATTATTTAGTTAGGTAAAGGCTTTCCTTAGACACATCGCCACTCGATAGGTGAAGTAGATCGTGTTTCTGGTGAAGAATCTCTATAAATTGGATGCAGAATACTATGATTCTTTGAGCACGAAAGAAGAGAAGTTGTAGAGCGAAGAAATCGGTAAATTATGGCATAAGAGACTTTTCCATTTGCACCATGCAGCCTTGAAGATCATGCAATAGATTTCTACAGGACTTCCCAAGGGTACACTAGAGCAGCAAGATACATGCAAAGGGTGTGCATTGGTGAACTACACCAAGGCCACCTTTTATGATAAATACATTTTATCGTTAGAAGTCCTTGAAAGATTTCACTCAAATCTGTGTGGAATGTTCCAGACCTTCTCCATGGCCAAGCACAGATATTATGTGATACTTGTAGATTATTTCTCACGTAAGTGTTGGATTTTATTCATGCAAAAGAAAGAACAAACATTATCCAAATTTTGTGAATTTAAAGCACTTGTTGAGAAAGAAACTGATAGGAAAGTGAAGGCTTTTAGGAGTGATAATGGTGGTAAATAAGTGTTGAATGAGTTCAGTAATTTCTATGCATCAGAGGGCATTCAATGGGAGTTAATGGCACCCCATAACCCACAACAAAATGGGGTGGCTCAAATGAAGAAAAAAAGTATTATGGGAGCTTAACAGGAAATGTTACATGATCAGCGCCTACTATTGCACTTATGGGTTGAAGCATGCAACACAAATGTGTATGTACAAAACTAGAGTCGTTATCACATTCTCAGGATGAGTACACTAGAAGAATTTTGTTCGGGGAAGAAACGAGATGTGTCACACTTCAGGATCTTTGGTTCATCAATTTATTGTCATGTTACCAAGGATGCAGGGAAAAATATATCACTGACAATTGAGTTGGGCATATCTATGGGGTATAATGATACAACTCCCGACTATCAAGTGTACTTGCCATGTCACAGGATGAAATTTTTTTGTAGAGATGTGAAGTTTGATCAGGAGAAGGCCATGATATGTTGTTGAGCCTCAAACTTGCACCTTCCTATACACCCTCTCAGCCTCCTTTTTCCACTTACTTCATCCACCCAGTTATTAAATCATTGCATTATAGTCTAAAAAGAACTTTTTATATGGTTTTCTTACTATGCTTATGACTATTGTTTGGTTTAGTTTTTTTGTTCATGCAGCTGCGGAAACTTGTCAGTTTCCGCAGCCAGCACAGGTTTCCACAGCCAGCACAGGATTGTGCAGCTATTTGTTAAAAGCTGTGCTACAGTTGTCCTATGATGAAACGAGCTACATGGGCAAGCTCCAGGTGACGGATACATGGAGCGTGTCCCTTCAAATCAGCCAAATCATCCATGGAAGATCACGGTCAACGAAGGTCAAAGACAAAGCCAACCAAGGAGTTCAGGAGTGGCACGTCTCTGTTTTGAGCACGTGAACGTTACGTGGCACAGTCCTCAGCTCACGAAGACACTAGCACACCTGGAGATCATTCCCGAAACCTGAATCCAATAGTTACCACTCCGGAGATTTAAAAGACATGATGACAGTTACACTAGATCTTGGCTGAAGGGATCTACGTGTCTTTGGCAACACAGTTAATATCGTAGGAGTTAGTTGGCTAGTTTTAGCATTTTAGCATTATGAATAACGTGTCGATGAATGCTGAAAAGGAGCTTTTTTGGGATATGTGAATTCTGAACTGTTATATATGTGAATTCTGAACTGTTAGTTATCACCCCACTATTTTATATGTTGCTGTTTTAAATATATGAGAAGACTTTTCTGAGCTTATTCGTGTGACTACTTGTTGACTGGTTGAAGTGGCAGAGGGCCCCTGTGCGCTGAATCCTTGTAAAGTTTCCATTTAGTTTCATTATGTTGTTGGTTTTTTTTATCATTAGCTTGTACATAACACATTGTTTCTTAGCTCACTGTTGTTTATAATTTCACCTCTGTTTTCTTATAGCTGTCAACTGATCAATGCTTTTCTGCAGGTTTTCTTAGGCAGCCCGGGAAAATTTTCATCTTTTTGATAACTATTGGCATATGAGATCATCTTGTCCTTCCTACTAACTTTCATTTTCTGAAGTTTAATTTCAGCACTATCCTTTCGAAGTTGTGATTTGCTTATTTATTTTTCTGTTATTTAGATATCATACTGCTCACCAATTTATGGTTTCTTTCTATAGTCAAGTGACTCTATTAACAAGAAATCAGAATATTACTAACTGTAGTGTGATTTAGTTATCATATTGCTTGAACTTATTCATGGTTACTTCGCACAAGGTAGATTGAGCTGAAGGGTAAAGGATCATAAGAGTTCAAGTAGTGTGACTAGTTTCTTTTATGCAATTTAATTTCTTGCCATTTAGATATCATATTGCTTGACTTGTTCATGATTACTTCCCACAAGGTAGATTGAGCTGAAGGGTAAAGGATCTGAAGAGTATAAGTAGTGTGAATTAGTTGCTTTTCTTTTAGTTTGAGTTTCTTTTAGTTTTTGCTTTCTTTTCATTCAGCAGCAAGGATATTGGGCCATTGTCATTAGTTCACTGTTTGATGCATTTATTTCCTCTTAAGAATTGATTTCAGTTTAGTTGTTTTAAAGCTTTCTTTTGAGCACTTTCAAGTTTGAGAAAATCACTGTAGAAACCATCACCGTCTACACTCCATACTTCACTTTCATCCTCGCCATCACACATTAGGGAAAGATAAATCCAAAAACAAACTAAAAAACTCAAAAACAACAAAAGACTAAGGAAATGGTTATCTAGTACATATAGTACACTTCACTTCATCAGTTTACGAACCCCGGATTGACATTTTAATTAGCAATTTAGATCACACTAAATTGACCAAACATTTTGGCACCGTTTCCGGGGAAGTGAAATTAGGTAGCCAATTTCTAAAAAAAAATAACAAGAAAATTTCAAGGAAGGAAAATTGATAACCTCTCAAAGTATGCTCTCCTCTTGCACTTAGTGTGATTTGGAGGATCAGAAAAGAGAGAGTTATTGGTTTAATAGTTTCTTGAGTATGCTCTCTTCTTGCACCTAGAGTGACCTGGAAGATCAGAAAAATAATTATTAGCCCGACTTGAAGAAAAATAAAAAAATGACATGCATAGAGCAAGAGACTCTAGGGGAAGGTTTTTAGCTAGAGCCAAGAGTTCAATTTTTACAACTCCATCTACTTCAAGGAATAGTCAAGAGACACCTCCATCATCTCCAACTTACACTCCTAGCCCTAGGATTCCTGGAATTCAAGAGGCAGTAGTTGACTCTCCCACACCATCCATCGAATCTGATTTAGGAAGAGATCCTTTCCTTCCTTCTACAAGGAGACAAATTGTAATTGAAGAAGTAGAATCACCTGAGGAAGAAGAGGGAGAAATTCCTCCTCATTCACCCTCAGTAGAGGAACCAGAGGACTCTAAAGTCTCCGGGGAAACTACCATGACAGAAGAGGGAGCAAACAAATTTGGTAGAGGTAGAGGTAGAGGAGGAGGAGGAAATAATGGAGGAGGTAGAGGTAACACTAGGGGAAATAGTGATGGAGATAACTCATTCGGATTTCCTATAGTCGATGAGGACTCCCGAGCGACAATGAAAAACATCTCACCATCTGTCCTCCCAAACTTCCATGGGTTAAGAAATGAGGACCCTGAAACATTTTTATTTGAGTTTGACCTCGTGTGCCGAACTTATGATTATTTGGAAGAATCTCAAAAACTCAAACTGTTTCCTTCAACATTGAAAGGAGCAGCCTTGAAATGGTTCATGGGATTACTCACTCAATCCATTAGGACTTGGAATGATATGAAACAAAATTTTTTGGATAGGTACCTGGACTATTGTATGCCCACCAATCACAAGGATGAGGTATTCAAAATGGTGCAAAGAGAAGATGAAAACTTGGAGGATTTACTTGAAAGATTTCAATACAACCTGAAGAGAGCAAAAAAGAGTAACTTAGATGAGGAGACCTTGAAAGCCCTTCTAGTAAAAGCCATTAGAGATGAATGGATAGATATTTTGAACATGATGGGAAAAGGAGACATATCTCAACTTCCACTTCATGATATAGCAGAGCTATGTGTCCATCTCTCAAGGGAGAAATCTAAAACTCAAAAAGGGCCTAGAGATCCTTCTCTCATCAGAGCAAACAAATCTGCAACTGGATCAGTAAGTAGGGCTGAGATTGGCAACATGCTTGATGAATTCAAAACTGATATCTTAGGGAGTCTTAGTGAGAAATTAGACACTCTTAAGATTCACAATAAGCAGAAAGTAGAAGCTGAAGCTTTGGCCATCTTTTGCCAAAAATGTAGAAAGAAACATGCTCTAAGGGAATGTCCCTTGGATGCAAAAGTTGTAGAAACATGTGTAATCTATTCAGAGAATCGTGAGACCAAGGATTGTCCTTCAATCCCTGGGCTCAAAGCTGTCTTTCAAGAAGATTCAAATACAATCGAGTCTCTATGTTTTGTTGCAAGGAGACCTAGGTAGGGGCAACAAAATCAAGGGTTTAACAACTCTATGAACTTTCAACCCCCACCAAATTTGAATCCTTGGCAACAACCTTGGTCCCAACCTCAGTATCCTTTTCAATCATGGGTACAAGATATGCAAAATCCTTATGGGAGATTTGCTCAATTTTATCAATATCCTCCATCTTTTCAAAACCAACAAGCTCCACAACTTCCAAATCAAAACCCACAACTATCATTGCCATTTCAATAACAACAACCTTCTCAACAGAATCCAAATTCTCAACTCTTGCTTCCATTCCAACAAAATTCAAATCAACTTCCTTCTCAGCCATTGTCAAACCCCAATAATAAAAACCCTCAAAATGCTTACATGATGGAAGGTCAACAATTTCCTGCCTATATGATTGTTCCCCTCAATGATGTACAACTCAGATCAGGTAGAGTCCTAGATAAACCTTCTATAGATGTTCAAAAGCAAAGCATTTCTAAGGAAGATTCTCTTGAAGCTAATAAGGGTTTTGAAGCATCTCTTCAAAACCCAAGCACTCAAAAAGAAAAAGAAAAAGAGTTAACCCCCACAACTCCTATAGTTGAGCAACTTGCATCTTCATCCACACCTCCTTTTCCTAAAAGGTTACAAATTGACAAAGGGGTGGAAAAACAAATCATTTTGCCTGACTATGATTTTCTAGATGAATTGAAGAATGTCTGTATCAAGATTCCCTTATTACAAGCCATTAAAGAGATTCCTATTCTAGCAAAAACAATAAAGGAGTTAAGTCTTAAAAGACCAGGAAGGAAACCAAGAGATACAAGAAGAATCCACCTGGTAGGAAAAATTGCAGATATCATGATGGGAAAAATTACCATGCAGAAGTATGTAGATCCCGGTAGTCCAATTGTCAAGACACATATAAATGGGGTAGAAATTCCAAATACTTTGATTGACTTAGGGGCTGCTATCAACATTATGAGTAGACAGACTATGGAACAACTTAAACTTCCTAATCTTCTTTCTACACTTACTTTACTGCAATTTGTAGATCGATCAATTATCAAACCAGATGGTGTATTAGAAGACATTTCGGTCTCCTTAGATTCTTGGGAGTATCCAGTGGATTTCATGATTTTAACTCCCAAGAGTAATCTAGGAGGGCACCCACTCATCTTAGGAATACCTTGGCTAGCCACAACTGATGCTTTTATCAGTTGTAGATCTGGGGATATGTATATTTCTGATGGTAATTCGAAAAAGAAATTCAATCTGTATCCTCTAGCAAAAACAATTACAAAATTAGGAGATAATGAATGGGTTGATGATGAGGACACCATACAACCTGTCTTTACCATTTCTGAAAGCAGTGAAGATAGTCAAATTCTGAACACATTAGAAAAATTTGAAACATCTTCAGAATATGACCACACACAATTTCAGTTAAATTCTGACATTGAGTATCTATCATCTAGACAAATGTCCCTTTACTCTATGGAAGAGTTTGGTAGTTCTGCCACTGAGATTTTTCCAGTTAAAACATTGAATATCAACAAAAACTTGGAAAAATCACAACAGGAAGAGCTAACCAAAATCTTGCAAAAAACATTCTACTGCATTTGCATGGGAGTATACTGATATGAAAGGTATTGACCCTAAGACTTGCATTCATCACATATACATCGAGGAAAACAATAGACCAATCAGACAACCTCAGAGAAGGATGAATCCAAACCTTAGGGAGATAGTGAAAGAA
>APFE030717210.1:124244-136523 GCA_000404065.3 Pinus taeda
TGCTGCCATAGCCAAGAAAAAGAAAAAAGGAAAACAGAGTGCACAAAAGAAGAGTACTAGTTCATACTTAAGAAGGAGCACTAGGCTAAAAGGGAAGGGGAATAAAACCAAAGAAAAACAGTCTCACTTTATCGATTTAGGTGAAGAGACACTTGAAAAATCTCCAACCCAGCCAAGCAGTGAGTCAAGTCCTCCATGTGAGAAAAGCCCTTTTCGGCCGGAAAGAGAGAGCAGTCCTCCTCCACCAGATTTTGAGTTTAGGCTGAGAAAGACACCTGAGGTAGATCCTAGTTAGCAAGAGGTATATAACTACCTGGAATCCTTAGAACAATCAGTTGTAGGACCAAGTACCTCTCTGCCACTTGATTCACAAGTTGAGTCTTTGAAACAGGAATTATTTGAGTTAGAAGTCCTAAAGAGCATAGTAAGGTAGACAAGATTGTCCATGATAACACTAAGCTTCATTTAGGACTGTGGCAAAAGAAAAACAGAAAACTGAAGAAGTGCAAAAATTTAAGCAGAGCATTGATTAACCTCAAGTTCAAATGTCTAGTCAGAAAGCCAAGGATGATGATAGCATCAAAGAAGAAGAAAAGAGGGCTAGATGTCCTTGCGGAAGCCTCAAAACATGTGGATTAGAGGGAAATAACTCAATTTTGGTTGTATGAGGACATGCAACACCTTCACAGTGGGGGTATGTTGAGCCTCAAACTTGCACCATCCTATACACCCTCTCAGCATTCTTTTTCCACTTACTTCATCCACCCAGTTGTTAAATCATTGCATTATAGTCTAAAAAGAAATTTTTATATGGTTTTCTAACTATGCTTATGACTGTTGTTTGGTTTAGTTTTTGTTCATGCAGCTGCGGAAACTTGTCAGTTTCCACAGCCAGCACAGGATTCCGCAACTATTTTGTTAAAAGTTGTGCTACAGGTGTCCTATGAAGAAACGAGCTACATATGCAAACTCCAGGTGACGGATACATGGAACGTGTCCCTTCAAATCAGCCAAATCATCCATGGAAGGTCACGGTCAACGAAAGTCAAAGACAAAGCCAACCAAGGAGTTCAGCGGTGGCACGTCTTTGTTTTGAGCACGTGAACGTTACATGGCACAGTCCTCAGCTCACGAAGACACCGGCACACCTGGAGATCATTCCCGTAACCTGAATCCAACAGCTACCACTCCAGAGATTTAATAGACATGATGACAGTTACGCTAGATCTCGGCTGAAGGGATCTACGTGTCTTTGGCAACATAGTCAATAGCGTAGGAGTTAGTTAATTAGTTTCATCATTTTGCCATTATAAATAACGCGTCGATGAACGTTGTAAAGGAGCTTTTTGGGAATATGTGAATTCTGAACTGATGTGTTATCACCCCACTGTTTATATATGTTGTTGTTTTAATATATGAGAAGACTTTTCTGAGTTTATTCGTGTGACTAATCGTTGACTGGCTGAAGTGGCAGAGGGCCCCTGTGCGCTAAAGCCTTGTAAAGTTTCCATTTGGTTTTATTATGTTTTTGTTTTTATAATCATTAGCTTGTACATAACACACTGTTTGATGTTTCTTAACTCACTGCTATTTATATTTTCACCTCTGTTTTCTTATAGCTGTCAACTGATTAGTGCTTTTCTGCAGGTTTTCTTAGGCAGCCCGGGCAAATTTTCATCTTTTTGATAACTATTGACATATGAGATCATCTTGTCCTTCCTGCTAACTTTCATTTTCTGAAGTTTAATTTCAGCACTGTCTTTTCCAAGTTGTGATTTGCTTACTTATTTTTCTGTTATTTAGATATCATACTGCTCACCAGTTTATGGTTTCTTTCTATAGTCAAGTGACTCTATTAGCAAGAAATCAGAATATTACTAACTGTAGTGTGATTTAGTTATCATATTGCTTAAACTTATTCATGATTGCTTCCCACAAGGTAGATTGAGCTGAAGGGTAAAGGATCAGAAGAGTTGAAGTAGTGTGATTAGTTTCCTTTCTGCAATTTAATTTCTTGCAATTTAGTTACCATATTGCTTAAACTTATTCATGGTTACTTCCCACAAGGTAGATTGAGTTGAAGGGTAAAGGATCTGAAGAGTATAAGTAGTGTGAATTAGTTGCTTTGCTTTTAGTTTGAGCTGCTTTTAGTTTTTACTTTCTTTTCATTCAGCAGCAAGGTTACTGGGCCATTGTCATTAGTTCACTGTTTGATGCATTTATTTCCTCTTAAGAATTGATTTCAGTTTAGTTGTTTTAAAGCTTTCTTTTGAGCACTTTCAAGTTTGAGAAAATCATTGTAGAAACCATCACTGTCTACACTCCATACTTCACTTTCATCCTCGCCATCACACATTAGGGAAAGATAAATCCAAAAACAAACTAAAAAAAAAAAACTCAAAAACGACAAAAGACTAAGGAAATGGTTATCTAGTACATATAGTACACTTCACTTCGTCAGTTTACGAAACCCGGATTGACATTTTAATTAGCAATTTAGATCACACTAAATTGACCAAATATATGTTCACTTGAGAGAGAGCTTCAATTACATGCAGATGAGGAGCTTTTGGCTCCAAAGGAAGAACCTTAGGATGATGTGGAGCAACCATAAATAGAGGAGGAGAGAATGGAAGCACCTGCTCATGAAAAGACATCAAGATATGGAAGGAAGCGCACTAGAGAAGCTTACATATTATTGCACGATGCTAGAGATAATGTGGGAGCACCCAGATCACAACACAGGCAAAGGAGGTCACCAAATCAATACACTGGGTACATGGCTTTAATGAGTGAGCTAGTTGAGGTAGAGACATCCTCATTTGAGGAAGTAGTACAAAAGCTAGTATGGGTTGATTCCATGATAGAGGAATGTAACAGCCCTGGCAAACATTCCATGTAATAAAAGTTAATAAAGGAGAAATGAAAACCATGGTTGATAGGACACTTATTTTGAGCTCAATGTTGGGAAAAAACATAGTCGTGGGTATCACTTGTGTTTAATTAATGGTTAAGTAAAATTGGCAAAGGCAATGGAAAAGGATTTGGAAACGAAAAGTGGAACTTTTTGACATTTAATTATGAAAATAATGGAAATTAGGAGAAAATGGAGGTGAAATGTCACAAGTTTCATGTAAGAAGGAAATTGAAGGAAAATGAAGAAAAGAGAGGCCTCATTAATAAAAAGGCTTATGAGGATCATGACACTGTCTTTTGTTAGTTTAGTTTTGGAGCTCTCTCTATTCTCTCTCTCTCTGTCATACTCGTGGACACTTATAGTTTCTTAGAGAACTCTTGGAAGAGTGTGGCATACTTGGAATATGGGGGCAAAGAAGGAAAAGGAAGAGTAGGAAAGTGTAAGAGGACATCGAGATCAACAACCACAATGAGTTTTGTGGGTTCTTCTTGGAAGAAGAATGGTGGAGTGAGTGTGAATTCTCCAATATTGAAGAAAAATATTTCAGCTCATTCCACATTTCTTCCAAAAACAACAACACTTAATAATTAATGTAATTATTTTTTATATCAAATATTTAAAATTTAATGCTATTGAGACTATTCTTTCTTATTAATCATATCCACTTTAATGAACCACATAAGTTGGCTCAAAATGTATACCAAGAAAACATTTATCTAATGATGCGATTAATCCTAAATAACGACCTCAATATAATATGAGTCACAAATTTCGAATTTACCGATTTAATTCTATTATTAAATGAAAAACTTACATTTAAATATAAATTTGGTAATCTCCCAATGGTATGGAACAAGATTAACCCTATTTAAATTGAAATGGATGATATTGTTAATGTGAATTCCAATATTTCCTATTACTCCCCCACGAAATAGACATAATCCACTTGAATTTAAAATCTATATTAAATATCTATGATTATTAAAAAATGTAAGATTTCTTTTTAGATTAAGATTAATAATAATCCCAAATATTCTAATAAAGCTAGCTTTCATCAACACACTTTGGTTATTACAGGAACGAATTTATATTCTTATACAAGTATTTATTATTACTACTTAGCTCTTCAACATAGAGTTCTCTTTCTTATTCTCATCATTTACACAATTTATCTCTGCCACAACTATTTTCTTCGACAAGAACAAGCTAGATTTTCCTAATTTCAAGTCAACACAGATAAATCAACCTAGTGTTATAGCATGGTATTTAAGTATTACTTATTCTAGTGGATGCCAAATAAGGATTTTGTTGAAGAATGAAGGAAACAAGTACTTGGAAATAGAAATAGACTTTCAAAATTTTACCTAAGGGTAATTTCATCTGTGCATAGGAAGCAAGCCAAAAAGGGAGATACCATAAAAACATAGTGAAACATATAAAATAATAAGCTCATTATGGACATAATCAAGTATATAGAAATAACAAAGGATATAAAAAAGAAAGGGGAACTCAAGAACACCATCTAATGCATATGGACATAAAGAAAATATAGCATGTATTGATATATTTGAGGAAGTAGTCTAGACACACTCTATGATAACTTGCCAAAATTGAATAGAGAAAATAAAACAATTTTGATTATAAAATATGTATCTTGGGGTCATCTTGAGTAATTAGTTGGTAGGATTTGAACCCTTCTCGCCAAATAAAGGATTGGTAAATAACTTGGTAGGAACCAATAGATATGACATCCTATATAAAAACCTATATTTTAATAATATGAATCAAAGTATAAAAATGTTTAACATAGGAAGAACTGTGTAGCATAAGAAAGCCTGGAGTTTCATGATAGGCAAAAAACAAGTTGGAAGGGAAATTAATGAACCTTTGTCATTGAAGCATCTCTGATACATGCTAGTAGAATGGATGAATGTATTTAATTTAATACTCTTGACATGCTTTAGAAATGTAGGGGTCCTTTCATGCAACATTAAATTTTGAGAAGAAATATTTGGACCCCTTGGAGAAAAAGGAATCATAAGAATCAATATTTTCACAATTGAAAATATGGTATGGGTGACTAAAAGAAAAGGAAAATTCTCCTAAACAAATTATACATGAGCCTTGAAGAATAGAACATGATCTGTCATTTCACTTTTTCTTAAACAATCAAAAGAAAAACAAATAAATTACAGAAGGGGTATCACACAACTAAGGACTATCTTGGAACTGGTGGATAAAATTTCTACTTAAGAATTAGCTACATCCTGATAAATTGTGATAAACATTTACGACATCTTGTGTTGGAAAATATAGCCTCAAAAATAATGAGGTAAGAAACATAGCTAAGACTTTTGAGTTGAAAGTAACATAATAATATATGGGTTACTCCAATTCGCCAAATAAATATGTAAGCATTTCGGAAAAAAAAAAAAAAAAAGGTGTTGTTGATACACATAAAGAAATCAACTTTACATTACAATTTAGTAATCATAAATGAGAGATACTAGAACCAATATCAACAATATGTGTCATGTGTCTGATGATCGCTAGGGGATTAAGGTTGTTGTAAGCTACAAACTTATAATAGTGAATCATGGAATTATTTTCTAATTAATCAATATTATAACCATCTCATGAATAAAAAAGGTCAAGCTTGACTGAAATCAATATGACTAGAGAAATTTAATTAATTGAAAGAAATGGTCATTGCAATATATGATCAAAGTTTATACAGTAGATAAAAAAAAATAGATTTTAGCTAAATACCATGGACAAGTCTAGTGGAAATACAATTTAATCAATAATATAAATATATATATATAATATTATAATATATATATATATATATATATAAATATATATATAATATACAAGGCCAAATGCTACAACCATAAACTATGAGGGAAAATTCCTAACTTGGTCATTGTTAGTTTGATGCTTCTTGGATAAATATCTTAAACCAAAAGACAACATAAAAAATACATGTATAGCTATATATCTATGAGTGTTAGATATGCATGAAAATGAATGGTACCCAAAATAGGAACTGAAAGAACTTCAATATGACTTTTATGGAGATAAAGGAAGTTTTTTTAGACGATTGTTTGGAATAAGCATATGTGTACAAACACATTATGTCAAGATAACTACATGAGACAAGATAAATGCATGAGATAGATAGCGGGCATGATATGAAAAAGGGAAAAGCCTTGTACCTTATACACCTAAACCAAGGAGGGACAAATGTAGTCCCAACTACCTTAGTCGATAACTTACATATAGAGAGGGATGTAACTCTAAGAGATAGTTGTGAGAAAATCATGGGTGAGGCGTGTTGGAAAACCATGGTTGTAAAACATGAGGAAGTATTTTCTTGCTATCTTTTTGTAAAATTTATGCATGCATGTACCATTTCTAATTGTGCCACTGGATTTTCAAAATGGTTTCTTAAGAGATTCCCTTGTGATTTTGATCTTGATGGTCTATCAAGAAAGACTATAATATCAAAGGGATATATGTGTGTGTGGGGAAAACCAACTAAGCTATAAAATCTTGATCAAGAATTTTACATGAAACAACTGGGAAATAGTTAATGTCAACATATTTGGGTCCGCTCAAGCAAAGGACAAGGGAAGTGGAAATTGTCCTCGAACTCTGATAATGTTGTGCTACAACACCTTTTTCATATTAAAAAATATTATGCTCCTTAAAGGGGCATGTCATTTGTAATTTGTTTTACAAAAGGGAAAAGGGATTAATGATAAAAAGTACGATTATTAGAGAATGGTATAATGAGATAATTAATTATTCTTACATTGTGATCAAATTATTGATTATTAACAATTCCATGGCCTTGTAGGTAAAATGTAATATATATATATATATATATAGATATAAAGCTATTCTGGAATAAAGTTAACAACATGTTGTGGACTGATATATAAGAAAATAATTGTAATCAATTATTGTAGACAACCATATAGCTATTAAAGATGGTAGAAAAGAAATTTATGAATTATGCATATGTGACATTTGGAACGAAACTAAAGGAATAATAAAGTTCCCCCCGATAATACATGAGTTGCAAATTTTTCATAAACACAAGAACAAAAACGAAGGGTTTCATTAAAATAAAAACCTTACTATCAAGATATCAGTAGTATAAATAAAGTTGGTACTTTCCTTATTTGAAAGTCGAAGTTAAACCACATGATGAGGTTTTGGTTAGTGGACATAGCTATTGGTAAGGTATTAATGTTGAGTTTGATATAGTGTTGTTAATTTTTAATTCAGTGCAAGTTGCTAACTCTTGTGAGGCTGTTAAGCATGCTGATTAATCTTGATGGATACATAAACAATGATTGATAGTTCCTGTAACAAAATTGAGATAATTATTTTTATATATAAATGTTTTTTAGAGAATGATTAGAAGAAATTAATGATAGCATTGATAATTGTGAACATAGGACTCGACAAATATTTCTTTGTTGAGCCTAAATTTTTGCGAGAATGAATTCATGCTATGAAAGCAAGTTAGCACCAGGATAAAGTGTAGCTGAGACACTCTAACCAGCGAGAAATCATGTTATGAAAGAAATTTATCACCAAGATAAATTGAAACTAACATATTTTCACCGACAAAAGAAATCGGGATAGATGAAAAATATAAGGCTCCGAGTACATTCTAGCCTATTTGAAGGGCTAGAAGTAAACAACAAGGACGATGTTTCACTCAAGGGGGCATATGTAATTCCCCTTAGTGAAAAGTAAAATACAATATATTTAATTTACCTTTACAAAGGTGACCTAGCTAACTCAGAGCTAAGTGGAAGGCCTAGTGAAAAACTTTATTGTCTAATTTTTTATTTTATTTTATTAATAAGTTTGTTAACATAGCAAAGGAAATTATGGGGGAAAGTCACCAAGTGAAAATTTCACTTATCAGACAATTAGAGACAATTACTCCCATCCCAAGATATAAGGCATCTCAATTCGGGAAAATATGTAAGGGAATGTATGAGAGGAAATACTTGAGACATATGAGAGGGAGACTAGAAAGTATTTTCTTCCTCAAACAAGGTGTTGTTAAGGAAGGGCAAGACGGTGCCACTTGGGGTATTCTTTAGTTGCCAGGTGGTTAATGGAATCCCTAAGCCAGACTGGTAAGTCTATGAGTGTTCCTAGGATTGACTAGTGAGGGCTTGATGATGCCTTTGGAAAGACCTAGAGAGGTTTGTCTATTGTTGTTATGGAATTGGAAACTAGCACGAGGGAGAGCAGATAGTGGTTACTGTTCTCATTGGTCGGGAGGAGTGATCTTATTCCTCTGTAATTTTCCTTGCTAGACTCAAATTTTGTCTAGTTAACTATCTATAATATTTAAGTCATTTGAGCACATTAGTTCCCTTAGCCTAGCTAGTTGAAAATGTGGCCATGGAAAATCGTTCTAAGTCCTTTTCATAGTTCCAAGAATGTGACAGGTCTGGTGTAGACTTGCCTAAACTCTTCGAACAAATCGCATCAAAAGAAAAATATAACTGATTATTTTTCTTAAAATCATATAACTATGGGATTTATGTAAATAACAACTAAAATGTGCATTAATAAAAAAGGAATAACAATCAAGAACTATAAATAACCTTAAAATAATATACCCATGTGTGAGGTGGGATAAAATAGTCATTACAAAAAAAGTCAATTTAAGAAGTTATGAAATTTAAAGATTTGTGAATAACGCTTGCAACACCTTTCAAAAGGGAAAGAAAATGAATATTATCATGCACTTTGACAACTAATTCATAATTTTTTACAAATGAATGAGAATATAATTAAATTCAGAAAATATAACCAATAATGCACTAGAACAAGCATATGGCGAAAAGGAAATTTGTAAATAACATTTTACGTGCTATCATTCAAAAGAATGGAATGTTGTAAAATTTCAATTTACAAGAACTTAAGTTAAAACCCTCTACACAAGAAATATAACCCTCAAACTGCTGAACACTCAATATTTTCCAGGAAAAACCACTCTGTATGAATAGTCGCGAAAAGTTAGTTGTGCCAGAGGTCGTATTTCATTTCTTGTTTTGAAAGCCTAGGGTATGCATAGGCTCAAATCAACTTGCCAAGTCTCGAGAGAGAAAAAAACTAAAAAAAACACACCTAGATGATGGTGCGAATGATATGGACATCTTGCAATTAGAAGAGTAAACAAAATAAAAACTATATTCATCTTTTGATGGTGAAAGCCCTAGCGAAGAGAAAATGCCAAAAACGCAATACAAATAGGTGAGATGAAGAAGCTTAACCTATAACAAGAAGACAAGCAGTTAATTTATAAATTGAATTAGCATGTATGAGTGTAAAATAAAATAGTGTTCAAAGTACAACACTTACCTTAAGGAGGTTTCCGGCTGAGCTTACGACACCACACTGGAGTAAGAAGAAACATAATAGTCACTCATCAAATTCCAAGTAACGCTAATGAATTAAGATAAAGATAATACTTTTGCTAAAAAAAATGGGTTGGGTTTCTGATCTAGTTTAATAACAAGCCGCGGAAAAAATACTTGCATGTTTAAGCCAGTGACTCCAGAACCGTTACTACCTCTATATTGCCAACACACAAAAAAAAGAATTGGAATAGAAACTAGGGTGTTAGGTCTTCATAAAAAAGAAAGAATAGATGGAAAGTCATAGTCCGAAAACATTGTTATGTATTCTCGAAACATGTAACCAAACATTGATTATGTGTGAGAAGCTCAAGGTTAGCTGCGGTGCAAGTGGGAGAACCTTCGACCCGAGTTGGAAAAAATGTGGATGAAGTAGAAATAAAGGCAGAGGAAGGGTGTAGTTACCTCTTAACTTCCACAGCGAACCCTATACCATCAGATCAAATCCGTAAAATCTCTATGGTGGAACTCATGATAACTGTGAGCAATAAGATTAACCACAAAAATCTAAAGTGTGAGTGAAAACTATCCTTCAAGGAAATTTATTTACAAGCTTATAACTTAACCAACAGATAGAGACTACCATTGAAACATATTAAACAAGTCACGCTGCATGGCAGCAAGTCCCTGCCTTGCGCTGGGAAAAGCAGTATCGTACACAGCTTCTGTGAATTCAGCAAGTTCCAACATAAGTACGAGCAGCAACCAGCAGCATCCTACGCAGCTTCTATCCATTAAGACCTAGTAAACCTAACAAAACCTGCAGACCTACCTCATAGCAGCCCCATACCTACACAACTCTACCATAGCTTACCTCATTGCAGCCATCTCTGTGAAAGCCTTGGTGAAAGCAGCGGCTTACATGATCGAGATGCAGTAGATCCAGCCACAGATCTATCAGTTCCAGTTGTTCTAGTTGTTGATTAAGCTTTTGACTATGTTCATTATGCTCATATGCAATGCAAGAACATTACCATGCTTGCCCATATGCAATGCAAGAACATTACCATGCTATCTGGAAGCCTAAAAGGACAATAATGAAGGTTCAAGAAGCTTCAATCAGTTACTTTTCGAACTTAACTAACATAAATTTATGGAATTTGATGCTAAACTTATAGTGACAGTGTCATGTCACATCACGAAATACAGTCAAATGAGGTGAAAAGGTCAAAGTGTGGAAAGGGATAAGAAAGTAAGCAACGAAGTCAAGGGTGGACTTGGGTACTATGAAGGTAAGTAGGATATGCTAACTAAGGTGAGGGAGACAAGGCAAAGGTAAAGGCCACAATGCGCTAGTGAGAGATTCAGTTATCGATCTCCCAGCATCCTACCAGCAACAGCACAACCACTTGCAGAGGTTAAGGCTGCATAGAAGCGCAACCATGGCCTTGATTTTCATTTGATCATTAGATACAGGTTGCAAGCGTGGACCGAAGAGTGCAATATTTCAGTAATTAAATTTGCAATGAATGCTAGCTTGCAAGAATTAGACTCCCTTATATACAAAGAAGTAAATTTGTAAAGCTTGACAACTTCAAGATTACTTGTTACCCTTTTGAAATCACACTGATCTGATTCTAACATCTTATCTTCACAACCAAAAATGTAAGAACACGTGATTGAGATGCAGTAGATCCAACCACGGATCTATCAGTTCTAGTTGTTCTAGTTGTTGATTAAGCTTTTGACTCTGTTCATTATGCTCATATGCAATGCAAGAACATTACCATGATATTTGGAAGCCTAAAAAGACAATAATGATGGTTCAATAAGCTTCAATCAGTTAGTTTTCGAACTTAATTAACATGAATTTATGGAATTTGATGCTAAACTTACAGTGACAGTGTCATGTCACATCACGAAATACAGTCAAATGAGGTGAAAAGGTCAAAGTGTGGAAAGGGATAAGAAAGTAAGCAACGAAGTCAAGGGTGGACTTGGGTACTATGAACGTAAGTAGGATATGCTAACTAAGGTGAGGGAGACAAGGCAAAGGTAAAGGCCAATGCGCTAGTGAGAGATTCAGATTTATCGATCTCCCAGCATCCCTACCAGTAGCAGCACAACCACTTGCAGAGGTTAAGGCTGCATAGAAGCACAACCATGGCCTTGATTTTCATTTGATCATTAGATACGGGTTGCAAGCATGGACTGAAGACTGCAATATTTTAGTAATTAAATTTGCAATGAATGCTAGCTTGCAAGAATTAGAATCCCTTATATACAAAGAGGTAAATTTTGAAAACACATTGATTTGATTCTAACATCTTATCTTCACAACCAAAAATGTAAGAAAAGCTAAGAAACACAGTTAAAAAAGCATAAACACACAGATAACCTCGATACACATTAATGGTTAGTTGATAATTGAACAATTCAAGCAGGCACATGCATTATGAGTTCAGCTGGTTGAAATAAAATTCAGATACTATTTCTTGGGGAATGGCATATGCATTCTGCTACTTGAAAAGAAAGAAAAAAACTACCCTCGAGAATTTCTTCTTTCACTGAAGACTGTCCCACATTTTAGCACAAAGGTAAAATACACTCTCTTAGCCCCTAGAATTTCTTCTCTCGTTAAAGCTTGTCAAACATTGTAGCACACAACTCTCTCTTTGGATGCACAAATTAAAATTTGGTCGTAAAACAGAATTTGTTGCGAACTGTGTCATCAACCAATAACATTATTGTCTAAACTTGCCAAATGATCAGATAAGATAATAAAATTGATTTAGTGATAAAGAACATGCATAAATCATTCCAGCATCGTGAACAAGAAATAGTAGCCTCAATGGCTAATGGTGTTTGCAATTAAAATGAGTTGAGCTGATTGAGATAGGTGTGTTATCAGAAATAGCAACTCAATTTTTGAGCATTCAACAAGCACTGACATGGAGTTATATA
>APFE030717216.1:1386-22594 GCA_000404065.3 Pinus taeda
CATTTGTTGCACTTGGTCTTGTAATTTTGATATATCATGTAGCATTTCTTCCTCTTCTTCATGAGTCATGCTAGAGCTTTCAAGTTCATTACTAGGTGTTTGCATCTTCTTTCCTTGGGACATCAGTTACCGATAATAATGCTCTACTATGCCCTTTGAATTCCTTCAAAATAAATTTTCAAACCAAGCTTAACCAAAAATTTAAAAAAATATACACACCTTTTTTCACTTTGTAGGAGCTCGATATTGCCTCTGATGTATCTCTGTACTTTCCAATCATCTAGTTCTGAAATTGTGATCTGTAGTAGCCCTTTGTTTCCTCTTTCCAATGCCACCAGTCTGATCCAAATTGGATTCTCCAAGGAAGAGTTATGTGCAATCTCCCACAGTGACTTAATTATAGACTAGTTCAGTAGAGCGAACTTGTACGACCTGCCACGAGTCACTGTTTTGACCTTTGGCCCTGAAAAATATATACAAGAAACTACAGTCTATCCGTTTTCCGTAACTTCTTAAAAAATTTCAATCTGATGCTCAGAGAGAAAGTTATGATGATTTTCCCTAGGTCACCTGTTTGGAACGTAATTTAGGAGTCTGCAAAAAGACCAACTTCCTTAGATCATATCTCCGCAAATATAGCACGAAAAGCTCTGAAGTTCGGACTTGAGGTTCAACGCGATGTCTTCTAAAATGGTTTTTTTTTTTTTTTAGCTTCTAAAACATTGCAGAAAAAAAGTTATAGCGGAAATGCCACGATGACCTATTTGGAGCAGCGAAACCCTGAATCTAAAGCTCTGATACCAAATGTTATGAAACCAGCTCACAAAAAGATAGAAAAGATAGATCAACGCCTTAGAATTCACCCTCTTCAAGGGGGAAACCTCCTTTACATTACATAAATGAACAATTCTTGAATGATTCAAATGAAAAAACCTCCTTTCTATATATAGGAGTCTAAGGAGTACAATATAACCCAGCCGACCTAACAATAATAATATAAAGCCACAAAAATAACAACAAAGGGATTCTATGGGCATAGTAATAACAATATGGGGACAATAGGGGCACAACAATATTAATAAGGGAGACAATTACAATAGTAATGGGGTAACCACTGGTATTATAAGGACCCAACAGACATTGGAGTGAAAAAGAAAACATTTGGTAACCATCATAGACGAAGAAGTTCAAATCATCACTAAAGCTTACATGAAGTCGCCAAAATTATTTCATTGATAAGCACAAGGTAATCTCTCCTCTCCTCTCTCCTTCTTCTCTCATAATCAAAAGTATTCCTTTTATTGTCCATTCAAATCCCACAAAATAGGAAAAGAGATGCAAAAGGAAAATAAATAAAAAACTAATTTGGGAAATGGAATAATATTTATTAAACATAGGTAGGGTAATCTTGATGATAGAGACCTACCAACCCTCCGATCTCAGTTTATAATGGAAGTGATATCATGGAATGTAAGGGGGTTTAATGGAAATACCAAGTAGAGCCTCTTGAACAACAAAATAATGCAAGAAAATATGAACAAAATGATGATACAAGAAATAAAATGTTTAGTGGAATAAAAGGGAACCTTTTCCAAAGTAATATGGAAAAATTGCCAAATTCTAGCTAATGATGCTCAAGGAGCTTCCTGGGGAGTAACCATTCTTTGGAACCCCTCAACTATCTCTTTACAAGATTCCTTTGCCTCTACTAGAACATTATTAATCAAATTTTAGCTCATATGGCCAACAAGCTCAAAATTCATCACTAATGTTTATGGACCAATCTTTTCCTCAAACAATAAACTGCTTCTTTGAAATCTTCAAAGCATCTCTAGTATCATTGCGGAAAAACCATGTATTATTGGAGGATATTTCAACATGATAAAATATCTGGAGAGAAAAAATGAGGTATAAGAAGATTGAACAAATATTCCATTATTTTCATTGAATTCTTAACCTAGTCTAATTTGATATACATGGAGGATAATAATGAAATATTTACCTAGAAAAATAAAAGGGGGATTATTCACAAATATCCTCTCAATTGGACATATTTCTCATTTCAAAATACCTTATTCTGTCAGGTACTAACTTTGAAGCCTCTATTCTGCCAAGGCATGGTTCAAACCATTGTCTAATAAAATTCCTTCTTGAGGGGAAAGGGATTCCAAAAAACAAACCTTTCATATTTGAATCATTTTGATTAAGACACCCCTCCTTCTTAAGTAACATGGAATCATGATGGAAAGAATAAGAAAATTTTGAGGGATACATCATGTACCACTTATAGTGTTAACCAAAACATCTTAAAATGAATATTAAAGACTAGAATATCAAGAAGTTTGGGAACATTCATGCGAAAAAAAGGTGGAAAAAGAAATGGAAATCATACAAAAAAATATTATAGATGAAGGTGGAACAAAAAAATTAAGCCATAAAGAAGTGGTCACTCAATTCCAATTAGAAGAACGTATCAATCAAGAAAATATTACGAGGAGAAAATTATATAATGCAGTGGGTGATGGAAGGGGTTCTTACCAAATTCTTTCATAGTTCAATGATCTAGCACTAACAATACAATAGAATTGTGAGCATAAAGAACTCCCAACTTTAGATGCATGAAGAGCACAAGGAGATTAACATTTCAGGGATATTTTATCAGAACCAATTTAGGATATAAGGCCTACCATTTGAAATATAACAAAGAATATGCCAAATTTACTTACTTCGGATCACAACACAAAGCTATTGATGCAAATCCCTATGATTGAGGTAGAAGAAGTTGTGATGGAAATGCCAAGGATAAAATCTCTAGGTCTAGACAATTTTACCACTAAATTTTATCAGGAATGTTGGAAAGTAATAGGCAAAGACATATAAATACATTAGCAGAGGGCTCTAGGGCCTCCTATTATGTCCTTTCAACTCTATATGCAACATTATCTCCCTTTAAAACTCCCTCAGATTTTCATCCCATAACAATTTGTAACGTTACCTATAAAATCATTTCTAAAATGATTGCTAGCATGCTCAAATCTCACCTTCCCTCTCTTATATTCCATAAGAATACTAATTGTGTCAAAGGTAGCCAAATTTTGGATAGTATTTGAAACCACACTCCTCTCACATCTACCCAAGTAACCGACCAACCAGGGTAAACATGTGACGAGAGGCTGCTATGATATGATTCAACCTCCTTGGTGACCTTAAGGAAATGGAATCAGCGGGAACACATCAAACATACCTTCCACATCATCAACAACACTCCTAGGAGGTATCCTGCCACTCAGGCATCCTACCCTGGGTCCCACTGACTTTTTAGACCTCTTTACCTTTGGACACTCCCATGCTATGGGTATGCTAGTGTCCAGGGGCCTATGGACGCTGTCACAAGCTTGCATACCTGCATCCAGGGACTTTTCCCAGCATACCTATGCCAACGCCCGTGGAAGTTAAAGCACTTTTCTTGCCTAGAATTCTAGCCACTTCTGATAACTTGTTGTAAATTCCAGAATCCATCAAACACATGATGACAAGGCTAATAAATCAAAATCAACCTCAGGAGTAGGCCTAACCATCCCCAATCAGGACTGGCATTCTGCCAAAACACTTGGCATCAATGCAATCTACATGTCTAGGATACAAGATAGAGCATGAATGACTAAAAAATCTTATGAAACATGACAAGAAGGATCACCACCTTCTCCCTTGAACTGGTATAACATCAATCAAGTCTTGCATCCATTATTTTAACAATTTCAAGTAAATACATGAAATGATCATGACATGAACCAATCAATTAACCATTCTTATAACCAACATAAAACCATGACAATAACAAAGATATAACAACCATTAAATCCACACATGAACAAGTGAAAAAGTAAGAGAAATGAGCTTTCATTAATCATAGGAAAATTTGACCAGGTTCGGGACTTCCACATACCACCCGATCGTAGACATAGTTGAACCAAATATTTCTTTCAGCTAGTCACCGATGTTCCATATTCCAAGCATGAATGTTGGATCTCATGGATAAACAAATCCAAAAACAAGCAAGGAAATCTAAAGGTTAAACCACTTCCACCCTCATCAAACCGTGATCACACCAAAACTAGTGCTCTGATCACAAAACTGAACTGAACTTGGAATGCCATCCAGAATCCATCACTATCATTGAAGAATTTTTCGTCTCCTTGTCTCTTAGGCTTTATCGCAATCCAATCTCGGATCACTTTCCCCAAAACCAAGACCAGTCTCTCAAGTTTTACCGCAATCCAAAACCAAATCACTAGGCCCTAAACCGAGACTTCCCCCTCATGATTTATCATGTATCTTGCCAAAACCAATCAATGGATTCCTAGGCCTTTGGGAATGAACCTTGAGTCCACCTCTTCCCCAGATTTGGAAATCCATTTGGCAAATCCAAATTTTAAGCTGAGATAAACATCCCAACACACCATGACATCCAGAAAAAGGCAAGGCTAGGCTAAAAACCACCGCCACACCTGGAAAAACCATGCCACCGACAACAAGAGTAACGTACACCAACATGCAAATCCATGCTTGTCAAAACCAGCTAGGAAATCACACATGCAATATGTTACCTACAAGTATTCTCACTAAAGCTGCTTGATCCTATTTTCCTTCCTTAATCCTTGCTTTCCTTCCTTTCCATTCCTTGTCCTTCGCTTGCTTGCTTTTTCTTTCCTTGCTCCAAAACTTGATCAAAAACTTGAGCCAAGAGCTTGTCAACTGATCCTCATAAGCATTTTTATCAACGAGGCCTCTATTTTCTTCATTTTCCATTATTTTCCTTCAATTTCTTCCTCACATGCAACTAGTGATCTTTCACCATACTTTTCTCCTAATTTCCTTTATTTTCATAAATAAATGTGTAAAAAATGTCTTTTTGCCTTTTAATGCCTTTGCCTTTGTCGTTGCCAATCTCCTTAGCCATAATAAAATGAAATGAACACCCACACCAGGATGTCCTGCCCAACATTCAACTTGGAATACATATCCCTTGACCATGGTCTTATTTTGCTTTTGTTAACTTTTATTACATGGAATTTTTGCTAAGGTTGTTAGAGAACCCTCCCCCTTGGGGAACACCGTCCTCATTGTTAAACCACACCAAGACCTCAACAAAACCGTTGAAAAACAAGCTTACTGCCCATGGAGCTTTATAAATTAGCTCATTGCAGTATTTACAATGAATGACATACTCAAAATCAAAATATCATGACAACATGACAAACATACCATTTTTAGGAGCTTTATAACACATCTCATTACGATATTTACAATAACCACATATACACATATGCAGATTTGCTAAACCAACAAATAAAAGGATAAGATGCTTGTATCAATCAACAAGGGAATCTAAAGGCTCACACCTCCACCCTCAAAGTAATATTGGGATTCACCTCCTTTCCAGGAAGTCTAGAATCCAATGTCACAGTCAAAGCTACATCCAATGTCCAGTGCTATAATCTTGCGCCACTTGTCCTCTCAGTGAACAATTACCACTCATGGTTCCAGGGCGCACTCCCAATGTGTATCTGATTCCATTTGGCAATGCTCATGACCAAAACAAATATATCCCTGACCTTCCCTTCTCTGTTACATAGTTTGTTAGGCAATCCGGTCACCCCCTTCCGTGCAGTCGCTCACCTTCCCATTTCCCCGAAATCACGTATCCCAGGAGATCCATTCATTGGCAAGGTTTCCTTGCATCAAAAAGTTAAACAACCAAGGCATATACCTGCCTCAAACCATCATATCAGTCACAACATGCTCATAGAAATAAATGGACACTATTGGGTACCAGTTTCCCACAATGGCCCTGCTCCTGAAGTGCTTTACCAACATACTGATGTATGTTCCAATTGATTTTGTCATTGCTCCTAATTCTTGCAGTTGATTTCAACCACCCAACCGGACATGTTCATGCATTCTTATTCTAGGAAAATGATTTCCATTAGATTCAAATAAATTGAAATAAATTCACATCATACCTCATTGGTAGCTCATCAATAAGGTACACTTGCAATCCTGTTTACTTCCTGTCACAACAAGTCAAACTAGCATCTTTGATCAAATCATCATGTATAAACACATCACATCAGGTTAGCTCAAAACACAACGATCATATATCAAAATCGTAAATCACATGTAACCATCATAAACCTGAATCATACATCACATGTAATCATGATAAACCAGAATCATAGATCACATGTAATCATCATGGACCAGAATCATAACTCACATGCATAATAAAACTGAAGTAAAATATTGATACTTATCCTTTAATCAATCCTTAGCTTCTACCATTGTCCTTATTCCGTACGTACTCCAGACTGGTTTCCATACTCGACAAACACCCAGTGCCTTCTCCTCAACCATGTATGCATACACATGGTGTGCATCACACACGTACAACCACACATGGTATACAACACCATGTAGTACATGCACTTACACCCAATGTACAACACAACACAATACATACTCCCACATCCGGTGTACACCACCACACAATACATATGCCTACATCCAGTGTACAACACAATACATATATGTACACAGAGTACAATGTAATGAATACACATGTCACAATACCCCGACTACATAATGCGCATACATAGTACTGCATGCCCTCAACAAAACATGTATGACATGCACACAATACCACATGTACACCAGTACCATATCTACAACATGTAAAAAGTACTACCTGTGCACAACACCACCTGCACAACGTGTGCACAACATCACATGTACATGACACCATCTACACAACGTGTATACAATGCCACATGTACACTGCACCACATGTACAACATGTACACAATACCACATGTACATAGTACCACATGCACGACATGTACACGACACCACATGTACACAACATCACATGCACGACATTTACACAACACCACATGCACATAACAACACATGTACAACATGTACACGACAGTACATGCTCACATCACCACTTGTACAATCATGCACACAACACCATATGTACAACATGCACACAACACCATATATACATAGCACTAGGTATACAACATGTACGTAGCACCCTACGTACACAACACCGTGTATCCAACATGTGCACAATACCATATGAACACAACGCCACATATCCATTATGTGCATAGTACAATTTGTACACAACACCACATATCCAACATGTGCATAGCACCATCTATGCCCAACACTGCATATGCAACATTGGCACAACACTATATGTACCACACTGTACATAACATTGCGTAAACAACATGTACACACTATATATATACACAACATCTCATGCGTACACCATCATAGATGCAACATGTACAACATATACAACATATGCACAACAGTAGTACCACACATCCAAAACCACAATGTCCCTACCAAGAAACCTTGCTTCCACTGTCTTATCCATGCTTGTGCTAGTATGCCACCAGCCACATTGCTTTCATTTCGTTGATGTTTCCCTTGGACTAGCCTTCCCATAACATAAACATACTAACATAATATCAATTCATATCCACATGATACTGACCTTATAGATTTGCCAGGACCTCTATTCCCACTTGATTCCTCATGAACCATGAACCTCTTCATGTCATTCATCTATGTAGACAATCATTTCTTCACAAGAATGATTCCTAATGACCTTGTCAGACATCAACATACATACATACATATATATACATATAAATATTAACATTAAACAATCATGATCCTGTTAGACAAAAACATACATACATACATACATACATACATACATACATACATACATACATACATACATACATATGTATATAAACATCAACATAATCATGGTCATAACATAATTACCAGATAGCATAAGGTTAAGGTTAAGACAACTTCCTTTATCTGTGCAACACATGTGAAACATCGAGAACAATAGTTACCAGCATAATCAAGGCTTATGATGCCTCAAATCCATTCACCTCACTTTTCTTGATTACCTTTCCCATGATTTTCCTACCATCGTCCATTTACATCAGTGGACCCAAACAATCCAACTAGCTGTCATACTCTTGCCTTCAACTGCCCTTATACATGCACCAAATTCATTTGAGTCTTACATTACCTGCTAGACTTCATTCATTTTCCCCGAGCTCCATCAGCTTTCCTCTTTCCCAAACTAGATCCCAAGACTCAAAACATAAAAGGAAAGAACCAAGAAGAAAGCAAGAAGAAGACCATGAAAACCAATAACAAATGACACCACAACAAAGTGGCATGGGCATGCACAAGACGTGAACAAAACTGCAATCAAGCGCAACAATCACAAAATACCAAAAAACAAAAGACTTGCAACAAACACCATGACTCAATCCCCATGGTTCCCAGTGCTTCCAAAGGATAGCTCAACCCGAGCCTTTTTCAAGATTTCATGGAAACCTCTCTTGCCATTCAATCCCTTGCATCATACTGCCATCAACACATATTAGTTACCTTATCTTGTGTGTCGAGAATGTTTCTTGCAACTGAACACATCCATGCCATCTCTCAAGGGACTCCAATTCCCTTGACATATCCACCTATAACTAGAGACTAGCTAATATACTTGTCAAGTACATGTTCATGAATCTAACACATATCCACATAATTTTAGAAAATATTAAGGTTAAGAAGACTTCCTGTAAAGCACGCATTCGTTTGGAATTTTCCAAACATAGCCAAAATAATTCTTGCCCAATTTCCTTCTTTGACCTTTTCCTTGCTGCAATTGAGTGTTACTATGTACTGTCACATCAACCATATGTTAGTTATATAAACACATCAATTGTTACCTTGTCAAGCTAATACTAAGCATGTTTCCTGCAACTGTTTACACATGTCAACCACATGTTCTAAATATCAAGACAATCATATCTATCAATTTGAAATCAACCTTTACCAAGACTAACAATCATGTCATAATCCATAGTCAACTCATAGTCATTAGACATAATGTTACAACTATCACCTACTTACACTCAAGTACATTTCAACTTGTCTCAATACCTATGTGTTAGTACAATCATCTTAAAACAAGATCATATGAACACATACTCATATTATGCAATTCATCAAACATCCAACCAACTTGCAGACATACCATGTTAAATAAATCGACTAGACGACATAATAGACACCAAACATTCAAACACCAAATATACGACATAAGAAAACTCATACCTTAATGTATCTCATGGGAGGCTATCTTGTTCACACAATCAATACAGATTAGCATGATATAGCTTTAAGACATATCAACTAAAACATAAATAAGGCCATGATATTCATAATAGTCACTAGCTAACATGTTCATATCATAAACTCATAAAAAATTATCATTCATACATAATAATCACATCTGAACAATCAATCTAGATTAGTATGACATAATATCACATCATATTAACTCATACCTAGATGTCATAACCCTAACCATTTTCATAGACCAATCCAACTTAGTACGATACATGTAATATCAAGGTCTTAGTTTAATAACCCTAATCATCAAGCTTACTAGCATATAACGATAACAAGTTATATATCATGTTCATCAACAACATATAACCTAATCATCAAGTTATCTAACATAAAAAAATAGTAACAATGCATACAATCACAGGTCACTAACATTCATGACTATCCGACACATGTGCATATGACTACACTAATCAGCTAACATCTATCATGTATGTAACCATAACATCAATAGAATTAAAGGCATTCACATAAACATAATGCATATAACAATCCTTAACCTACATACCTACATTCCCAACATATAAATCTGCATGATGACATGCTCTTGCCTTGAGGTCCCATGTTGCAACTTCACTTTAATGATCTGCATCTCCTGCTTTATCTCAACCAACACATTAGCATCATAACTTACCAATAGTATCATGACTAACTAATTGCATACAATGAACTCATGCACGACAACCTTCACCATGACAATGCATGCCTAACAACATATAGACATGGACATTCATAACAAATGCATAACCAACATGCACTCATGACAATCACATTCAACAATAAAACCATCAACTTCCTCATGGGGACACAATTTTCACAATGACCACCACCATGCATACACAACAAGCACATAATCCACAAACATGCATAACACATATGAAACCGAAATGTATGCATGACAAAGACATTCACATAAGGAGAACACTACCACGCTCTGATCCCAATCTGTAACACTCTCCTCCCACATCTACCCAAGTAACTGGCCAATCGAGGTAAACATGTGGTGAGAGGCTACTATGATATGATTCAACCTCCTTGATGACCTTAAGGAAATGGAATCGATGGAAACACATCAACCTCACCTTCCACATCAGCAACAACATTCACAATAGGCATCCCAGACACTCAGGCATCCTGCCCCTAGGTCCCATTGAATTGTTAGATCTCTTGACCTCTGGACGCTCTCATGCTATGGGTATGCTAGTGTCTAGGGATCTTCAAACACTCTCACAAGCCTACATGCCTGCGTCCAGGGACTTTTCCCAGGAGACTTATGCCAGTGTCAATGAAATTTAAGGCATTTTTCTAGCCCAGAATTCCGGTCACTACTCATAACTTGCTGTAACTTCTAGAATCCATCAAACACATTATGAAAATGCTAATAAACCAAAATCATCCTCAGGACTAGGCCTGACCATCCCCATTCGGGACTGACATTATGTCAAACACTTGGCTTCAATCCAATATATAATTCTACGATACAAGACAAAGCATGAATCACTACAAGAAAAAAGGTCATTAGTGAGGGTCGAAAAATGTCACCACAAGCTCATTGGTGATAGTCAAAAGAGCCTTCGTCACCAAAAATTGAACGTCACTAATGGCGACGACACCAAAAGTATAGGTGTTGTGGTGACATTCAAGGTATGCCACCAATAATGATTTATAATTATAGATAGTGGCCGTCACCATTTCATATGAGAAATGGTGACGAATCTTAGCCTCCATCACCAAAAAATGAATGTCACCAAAGGTGGCGTCACCATAAGTGTAGGTGTTGTGGTGACATTCAAGGTCCATCACGAATAATGATTATAATGACGGATAATGTCCATCACCATTTCATCTAAACAACAACGATTTATTGTGATGGCTTTTTCATGGCCGTCACTATTAATGCATACATATGGCGACGTTCATTGACCGTCACCATTTCATATGAACAACAACAATTTATGGTAATGGACCTTTCATGGCCGTTATTATTGATACATATATATGGTGGTGTTCTTTAACTGTCACCATTACATATTTTGGTGATGGTAAAAACATGTCACCATAAGCTTATCGATGATGGTCAAAAGAACTTTCATCACCAAAAACTAATCATCGCCATTTCATATCAATATTAGGGCATGATGGAATCAAACCACTAACCTTCTGCTTACAAAGCAGGTGCTCTTCCATTGAGTTATCACCCTTTAAAAAATTACACCTTGAAACTTTATAGATTGTAAATTCTACAACTTTCAATAAATTATAAAACTTTGTAAAGTATTGGAAAATCTCTTACTAAACAAATAAAGTAGCATCGAAGTTGTAGGTCACTACCTAATGGTTATCAAAGTTATGAAAAGTGGGTGGAAGGAAAAATAATTACATATAAGATACTCAATATGTTTAGATCAATACTCAATTAGAAGTGAAACTTTTAAGACATTTATAACCTATAAATGACTTATAATTATCAAACCTAAAATCTGCAATCACATCAAATATTGATTTCTCACCTTGTGAATCATGTAAATCTGTTGTGACTGATTTTCATGCTAAAAAGTAAAAAAAATTAACATTCTTGATGCAATTATGACTAATGGGCTACATGCTTGAATCCTACTAGCTATGGGGTCTAGAAAACTAATTGGGAGTGCTTCTCGTTATTAATTAATTCAATATGTCAAAATACAACAATCAATAACAATGATCCTGAAATGTAACCAATAAACATATCTTAAAATTGTAAGTACAAAAGTTTAGCTAATATCGTATTGCAAACCAAGATATGCAAAACAAAAAATAACACCTACACTCCATAATAAATAAATAAATTAATGCTAAAATTTCTTTAGCACTCAATATATTATATTAACATAAATTATGCACAATAGTTCACAAGTTCCAAATGACATGCATAGTTTCTAATTTATTTGTTAAGAAATTATAAGTAATTAAAGAGGCTACCATAGGACAAACTTGAAATAGAGAAGCATAAATCACATTAGTATAAAGTACAAGGATACAAATAAATTAAAAAAAATAAAATTTGCAAGGACATCAAAGCACTTATTTTCACTTTGTAGTAAAACTATTCCATTCCATACATTACCATAACTATCTCATCATGACTAGTTTTCATTTTCACTTCTATCTCATTCTTTTCTCTTTCCATTCCATATTCATCCTTCTTCATTTTTAATAGCTTTTCATTTAACCCTATCCACTCAAGAAAAATTTCCATCTAATTGTTCACCAACAAGAAAATTTTGCAAATTATGTTTAGTTCTATAGGGAGGCTATAGGATTGAGGAAAAGCTAGAAGTAATTGAAATTTTCATATCCAAGCCTTCAAATTTTTAATAGAATATCCTAGAGGCATGACTTATACTTAACAAAAAATTAAAATTTGGAGTATCTCAACTTCTGCATGGTACCCTGTACCTCCATAGGAATCCCTATAGGTAGTCATGTAGTAGCTTCACCATATAAAATGCAACATTGTACATAGTATAAATCACACCATTATTCACTATGGGGCTCATGTATTACGTGTAAGAAGTGACATGAAGAAATTATATAAATGTTCTCATAATTGGCAGAGATACAATAGTCATATGAGACAATCAACAATATTCATCCAAAAGATGACATAATGTCACATCACCAATCAAGGACAAATGAGAAAAAATAGAGTTTAACCAAAGAGTTCACTAAGTAAAGTGAAAGGACAACTATGCTACCATAGAACAATGCTCACTTATTTAGCTTGTTAAAAGGATCCTAACGTCCTCCTATTTTGTTGGAATTTAATAAACATGATAAAGGCATCATTTTATGATGTATAGAAACCTTTTGTACCATATGAAAGTTGCATTAAGAATTTTATCTTCAAAAAACATTAGAAAACTAAATGCAAAAGAATCTAGGCTTTCAAATGCCGAAACCTAAATTAAAAAATGGTTCAATCAACAAAGTAGCCCATTCCATTTGATCTCGCAATAAGGAATTCCTCAATTAAAAGCACTGACGTGTTCAAAAATTTGTTGTCTATAAAATTATAGGCACATTAAATTGTGATGAAAGAAATGTTATCAAACTCAAGTCTCAAAGAAGGTTCAAACATTGGTAATGCTGTGGGGACAGCTAAGGAAGGAATGCATTCAATCAAGAGCCCAAAAATTTCAACAATTGTAATGAAAATAGATCGTGCAAAAGCATATGATAAAGTGAATTGGCTATATATAAACTCTTTTGTTGTTTCAATTGGGTATAAATTTGCAGTCTATCTGTTGGATAATAGGATGTCTGTTGTCAGCGTCCTTTGTTGTTCTGATGAATAAATTGCTTCAAGATTTTTTTATGCCTCGACATGCCTATGACAAGGATGTCCCTTGTCCTCTTTCCTATTTCTTATAGTTGTTGAAGGGTTAAGTATTTTTAATGCCTCAACAAGCCCATGACAAGGATGTCTCTTGCCCCCTTTCCTATTTCTTATAGCTTTTGAAGGGTTAAATATGCTGATAAAGGATGCAATGAGGAGAGGGTCATTTCACATTTCCTTATTAGATGACATTATTATTTTCAATCAACGTTCCATTGGGAAATTAAGAAGCATAAAGGAGATTATGCATATATATTTCCAAGCAACAATGTATGAGGTCAACATGATGAAGTCCTGAATAATGTTCAAAGAGGAAGAGGAAAAGGTAAAAACTCTTTGCTCCTTATCACTGACTCTCATCTTGACCATGGAATAAAATACTTGGGCTCTAAATTAAAATCAAATAATTACAAGTATGCTCATTGGCTCAGGCTATTTGAAAAAGTTGAAGCTAGAACCTCTATATGGTGCAACAGATGGTTGTCACCTAGTGCTATGCTAGTAGAATAAAGTATTCCTTTGTATTGGGTATCTATTGCACACATTCCCAAATTCATTATTGGAAAAATTAGGAAAAATTGTTCTAGGATTCTATGGATAGGGAAAAGGTAAAAGGAAGTTAAATGGACAAGAGTGGAAACTCCAAAATTCAAATGAAACAGGTGGATGGAGGTTGAAGAATCTATATGCATTTAATATGACACCAATGGTTACAAAAAGCCTTAAGAGGTTAATTTATAATGAAGGGTTATTTTGAAAAGTGATAGAATTAAGTGTTCAAAAGGGAATTAAATGGAAAAAATGGTTGAGAATGGAAAGGAAAAGTATTTAGAGTGCTTCATTTGTCTACAAAACTTTGGTTAGGGCATTCATTATAAGAGGAAAATGAACAACTCAAAAAGTAGGAAGCGGAAATAAAGAGAGAATTGGGGAAGATCCTTGGATTAGCTATAAATAAAATTTTACATTCTCAGAAGCCCTTCTAAATGTTCTGCACTCCATGGGAATCTTCTCTCTAAAAGATCCAACAAGTCCTATTGGAAGAAATTATTAGTCCAAAAAATGAAAAACAATATAAGTCTTGAATTTATGAGAAAAAGCAGAGAAATGGTCTCAATATGTAACTTTTTTGAATCACAGTAGGAAGACATAATTATATGATTAAAAAATCAAGGCTCAAGGCAGTATATAAATAAAACCAGTCATTCAACCAAAATGGAAGAATCTCAAGGAGGAGAAAGATCCTGGTGGTGGAAGATGGCCTGGAAGTTGGAGAGCCCTTTAAAATCTAAATTCTTTCCCAGTTATGTCTGGATAATAAAATCTTAAAATGGGATAGTGGCCAAAAGAAGATTTAGAGTTGACCATGGAAATATATACAGTACAAATGTCATGAGGAATCTATGGATAATATTTTTGTCACCTACTATTCTTCTAGATCTGCCTAAAATGAACTATTACAGTTGTTGAAGGGTTAAGTATGCTGATAATGGATGCAACAAGGAGAGGGTCATTTCACATTTCCTCATTAGATGACATTACAATTTTCAGTCAAGGTACCATTGGGAAATTAAGAAACATAAAGGAGATTATGGATATAAAATTGGTTATTCAACCAAAATGGAAGAATCTCAAGGAGGAGAAAGAGCCTAGTGGTGGAAGATGGCCTGGAAGTTGGAGAACCCTTCAAAAACTAAAATCTTTCCCCAGCTAGGTCTCACTAAAAAAATCTTAACATGGGATAATAGCCAAAAGAAGATTTAGAGTGGACCATGGCAATATATACTGTACGTCATGAGGAATCTATGGATAATCTTTTTGTCACCTACTATTCTTCTATATTTGCTTAAAATGAAGTATTAAATTTATTGAAGGGTTAAGTATGATGATAATGGATGCAATAAGGAGAGGGTCATTTCACATTTCCTCATTAGATGACATTACAATTTTTAGTCAAGGTACCATTGGGAAATTAAGAAGCATAAAGGAGATTATGGATATATATTGCCAAGCAACAAAGTATGAGGTCAAGATGATGAAGTCCTCAATAATGTTGAATGAGGTAGAGGAAAAGGTAAAAACCCTTTTTTCCTTATCATTGACTCTCATATTGACGATGGAATAAAATACTTGGACTCTAAATTAAAACCAAATGATTACAAGTATGCTCATTGGCTCTGACTATTTGATAAAGTTGAAGCTAGAACCTCTATATGGTGCAACAGATTGCTCTCACCTGGTGGCACGCTGGTACAAGTATTCCTCCATATTGGGCACACATTCCCAAAGGCATTATTAGTAAAATTAGGAAAAATTGTTCCAGGGTTATATGGACAGGGATAAGGTAAAAGGAAGGAATCCTCCTGGTTAAATGGACAAGATTTCTTAAAAGGAAGGAATTCCCCAGTCAGGTTTGGCTAATAAAATATTAACATGGGATAATAGCCAAAAGAGGAGTTAGAATGGATCGTGGCATTATATACTGTACAAATGTCATGAGGAATCTATGGATCATCTTTTTTTCACCTACTATTCTTCTAGATTTTCTTGAAATGAAGTATTGCAAATATCAAGAGGGACAAAAAAGTGGGACTAGATGTCTTTGGTAGAATGACTTTACTCATGGATAACAAATAAATCTAAAAAAATTACATCTTTTCTGTGCTTTGCAATCTGGGGTATCTGGATTTTGATGAATTGCATATTTTTAAAGGTATTGAAATGAACCTACACAAGTAGGTCACAAAATTAGGGTCTCTCTTAAAGGGTGTTATAATCCTCTGAAAGAAATACTCCTAAAGAACCAAACATTGGTTTGGATAAGATCCAGGGCTTCTCAAGGAATACTTGCAGGTATCTGGAGATTCCAAGATGTTTTTTGATGGGGAAAATAATAAATTGTAGAAATAAAAATATGTCATTATTCCCAATCATGAATCAAGTTCCACAAGTAAAAAGTTGTATTGATGTAGAGAGTTCAATGCAAAAGTCAATCTACTATCTAAAGAATTTATATTAGAAGGGGGTTCCAATCTAAGCAATAGTTATGAGGGACTCAATTTTCAAATTCTGAACTCAATTTTCGAACTCTAAAAGACCATTTTGTTGATGCAAGAGTTGAAAAGAGTTTTAAAATGGTCTTTAGTAGATTTATATTTTGTTCACTAATTCAGATATCAACCTTGGGTTTGCAAATAATTTTGTACAAAAATAAAGAAAATGCATATATTCATGTACAACATAACATAGATACACAAGTTAATTAATGTCCACGAATGACCAAAAAGGTAAGTCAATAGGGCTCAAAAAGTAATGATGACAAATTCTAGAAGTGCTGAATCATAAACCCTAAAAGGTAAAGCATAATCTAAATAAGTTGAAATACCATATGAGAGATGTGGACCAAAAAAAAACTATAAATGACAAAAGAAAAAGCCATGCATGATATAAAAAACAAGAATGGGGCAAGAGGGAGATGGTGGGAAGCCCTATCATACACCAAAAAGACAAAAGAGGATGGAAACGTCCCTACAAGACCATCTACCACGATTGACAAGGTGAACTACAAAACCCTTCTAGGAAGTTTAATATGATTGTCGAGACTCTCTTGACACTCAATGCCACTAGAAAGCCTTAATAATGATATATTGGTTGTCATAGATGGGAGGGAAAGCAATTGGCAAGCATTGACAACTAAGATGAGACATGTGATAAGATCAAGGACTTGAAACTCTTTGAGAGACGTGTGAGGGAAACACTACTCACTAAAAAGAAATATGAGATTCATGGCCTCACAAATCCCTAGTTAACAAGTTTGAATTAGAATTTGATATGATACAAACAAACAAAAATCAAGTATAAAAATAAATTAAAAAATATACACATTAAAAATAAAATTGTTGGGCCTTTGTACTTCCACAACATCCCTCAAATCCTAGAATATTTAAAATCAACAAGAATCGTCCTCCTCCCCAACATGAGAGTCTAATCGTGGACATGACTACACTCATTAGGAAAGGTGGCCATCAATCAAAGTGGGGACTTATAATCCAGCCACTTGGCAATTGGCCCAAAGCAAGGTTAATCTGAGCAAGGTTGTGGTTTTCATTGTCTACAAACAAATCGATGAGCTCCCCCTCATTGAATTATCACAGTGCACATTTCAAGCACAACAACCAAGCTCTCATGGCAAAGAATTGGGAACCAGTCTAGGAACTTGGCATGTTTAAAAGGATATTGATAAGAGAACACTGATTGGTTTTGCAATTTACTCTTATAACAATTGGTGAAATTCTTAGATTTTCTGGACTTTGGTTTCATCAACTACCAATGGTTTGAGCCTTTTCCTGAATGGTTGTAAGGAGAGTGTCTCTCCAACTCTGTGTTTTCTTGTTTTGCTTCATAGACAAAGTGACTCTCTAGTTTGTTCTCATTGTACTAGTTCCTTCATGGGTTTTAAATTTAAATTTTCCATCTTTGGGTTTGTGCTCCTTTGACTCAATCTCCTATATGGGAAATAATAGATAAGTCCTCTCCAAAAATGAAATGTGATAATCTCTTAATGCAAATATGCAAATATGGTGAGGGCATACTTCAAACTAGCCAACAAGGATACTGATGTTGTGCATCCAATATCTTCATGGATACTTATGTCTAACAACAAGACTATCCCTTGACAACATGAAGTGCTCAAAATAGAAAGACATCTTAAGGTGCCTCACAAGTCTAATGATAACTCTCCTATAGTTTGGATCCTATGGAGGAAAGGGACAAGTCTAAGGAGAGTCTCAAAGGTGCAAATAATGTGCCCTATATTATTCATGTATGATGACCTAAGGAACTAACTATTTGTAGGCATCGTACACCATAGCAGAGAAGTGTCTAGACTTTCTCAACATCAACCCAATCAAACAGTAGCATGCTAGGACCCCATTGCTTCCTGAAATTACATCTTAAATTATCAAATTCCTAATATAGGGGTGTTTCCCACTATCACCACCACAATAGTTACTGTCACTTTATGATTCACGATGAGATCAAATGGGGGCTTCCTACTTCTGTTTGGATCTTTCATGAGAAATCATGTACAGATCTAGAAACAAGGCCAAAGAAGTAAAAAATTGAATTGAAATACTTTCTCAATGTCAATGTCGCTAAACAACATAGGAAGTTTTTGCCCCTAAAATATATGTACATCATGTTGATATCAATCTCACTAACTCATAAATATAAAGGTTAAACACTAACTATTTAAAATAACAAAATTCAAATTTCTAAAATGAGGCTCTTAAGAGAACTGAAAAGCTGTATAAACTAGAGAAACAAGTCATTTGTGCCCTGTAAGAAATTGAGGGTAGCAAAGACAATGATGAGAAATTCTTAGAGCGCACAAGAAAATTAGCATTTTACAATAGCTTCAGTGTAGGCTACTGCATAATTTAAATGTTAGGAGGAAAAAGAGAGGTGCCGTCCTAGCAGACTACCAATTTTTTCTAACTTAAAAATAATTTAATGTAGTTTCTCATCAGCGCTATTAGTGCTTCTCTTGAACGAATTTGATGCCCTGTAAACCTATCCAGTTATCTGCCATTTTTTATGAACTTGTAAAACTCTCTGGCTACCTTTCATTCCATACGTACTGTGTAAATACTAAAACCTAATAGATTAGCTTTCTTTTGAAAATAGATGGACACTATCTAATGAATGTTCCATAATGTTCAAAATCAACCAGTAGAAAATAGTAAACATCGTAACATTTGCCAAAATATATTCTATAATGCCTAAAGAATTTACCTAACAATTACCAAAAATAACCAGAAGCCTGTTGATTATGAACTTATGCATCAAACAATGTTATGGTCATTTATAAATATTGTTGTAAAAAACATTGGCACAATGAAACCCTCTAAAAACCCTACAACAAAATTCATAAAATTTTCTAATAGTAAATCCATATCAAGAAAAGGTCACTTTGGATTTATCATTTTCATTCCTAGGCAAGCATTCCTTAATGCATTGCGATATGGTTTGAGATGGAACAATAAGCTATGTTGGGAAATACGAATGGGATTCAAACTTACTAATAGATCATAAACCATACAACAAAATGCATTAAAATTTCTAATAGTAAATCTATATCAAGAAGAATGTTGCTTTGGATTTACCATTTTCATTCCTGGGCAGGCATTCCTTGAGGCATTAAGATATGGCTCGAGATGGAAATAACAGTAAGTTCTGTTGGGCAACACGCATGGGATTCAAAATTACTATTACATCACAAAATGTATTTCCTATAGATAAGGACTATGGAAGATATGTTCCCGCAAGGAAATCATCCAATTAGAAGACTTGTACACAAACATTCATACACCAAAGAGACACAAAAAGTGAGATATCTAGAAGCCAATTCCTAAATGAATTTCTAATGAATCACCTTATCATCAAAGACATGTTATTTCCTCTTTAGTTGGTCGAA
Source organism: Pinus taeda (assembly GCA_000404065.3). Classification (NCBI taxonomy): domain Eukaryota; kingdom Viridiplantae; phylum Streptophyta; class Pinopsida; order Pinales; family Pinaceae; genus Pinus; species Pinus taeda. The sequence goes on from APFE030717216.1 coordinate 21,537, forward strand.
ATGCATACAACTAGCTAGAAATGCCAAGAGTAAGAGGTTCAATAGGCACAAAATATTGGATTCAACTTTAATGTGCTTGCCCAGTGCTAAAGTGTTCCCTTAAGCCACATATACGCAAGCAAAGATTTAGAGGACTTCAACTAGTTTCTTTGGAGAGAAGCATCAATGGAACTTGAGAGAAACAAAACCGAGTGTCAAATGGTGACCGACTGACACGTACATATATTTGTAACTGTGAAATACAATCATTGCCTGACTTCATCAAAAGGGGACCATTTTGGGTATAAATGAGCAACCCAATGGACTGTGTGCAATGAGACTGACATGATTTCTTTCTTACAAAGAAGATAGTGTGAAGCAACCTTTCATCAAACTACTAATCCAATCCATTCGAGAGAATGAACAACTTTGGGTTCGGAGTTGGCTATCCATGCTTGTCTCGACACTTCAGCAAGAGAGGGCACAACCATGTAACCAACCTTTAGTTGATGTATCACTCATGATGCACTCAATAACATTCTTGAATCAAATATGTTGAACAAGCAGGGCTACAGGAGCAGACAGATGGACATGACACTATCAAAAACCATAGTAGAAACAACTAGGAAAATAATAATAACAACTTTGGGTTTAGAGTTGGCTATCCATTCTTGTATCCACACTTTAGCAGTAGAGGGAACAACCATGTAACTAGCCTTTGGTTGATGTATCACTCATGATGCACTCAATAACATTCTTGAATCAAAGATCCTGAACAAGTAGGGTTATAGAAGTAGGCAGATGGACATGACACTATCAAAAAACATAGTAGAAACAACTACGAAAATAATAATAATAATACTCTGAGGATATACTTTCCTTCTCTCACTCTAAAAGGATGCACAAACAAAATCCCCCTCACTTGTACCAGAAAAACCTAGCTAACCCATATTAGCTAAAATAACGTAGCTAGTATGAACCTTGCCATGCCAAAGAACCAATGAGAAACCAATCCCTATCGTGACCCTAACATTGTCATTAAAAAACCCTATTCTCTTCAATTATCAAATATCACCCTT